>PVIC010011316.1:0-41649 GCA_004025085.1 Thryonomys swinderianus
ACATGCGGTGTACAAATATTCATGTAATATACATCAAAAGAGCACAGACTTTTCTTATACTTTGCCACATTTTTATGTATTCTACACTATACATGTGACTTTGTAATCAGGAAAAATGTATATTTTAAAGAGTCACAAAGCTTCTAGTGTAGTCTATGAGAAACTTTTATCTTTTCCCATACGTCTGTGTTCATGGGTAGCCGTGCAAGCCAGCTGTTAGAAGAGGCCCCCGACTCTCCCTCTCAACTCCTCAGGAGCCTAGATTTCTTCTTCCGGCTGCTGAGAGTTTCCGTGGCCCACTGTTTCTGTGTACTGCTCCATCCGGCCCATACCCCTGTGGTTTTTCTTGCATCCGTCTGAGCACAAAGTCCAGCCCTCCCACTAAAGCTCTAACCCGTCTTGCACTCCATTTGCGGATGAGCTCAGAACTTGAAAGTGTAAGTGAAAGAAAGTGTAAGGACTCAAAGGAGGACTCAGGCTCCCGGAAGTGGGGGATCTTTCACCCCTTTTCTCGCCATGTTTCCTTTTCTTTCCCTCCTCAATTTCTCTTCTGTACCACTCTTTTCTGTAATCAGAAGGAACTTCTTCCTCTTTTCTCAGCCATTAATGCCCACATTTAGCCCACTTTCCTCTTAACACACTCTGTAAACAGGTGCTAGTTCCTTACCAAAAGGAATCGAGGGATTGGGAGGAGAGGTAAAAAATTTACTCCATCTGGTTAGATCGACACATCTTACAAAGCCTCGTGCATATGCAGTATTTTTCACTGCCTTTTTACTTACATCAGAACATTTTTCCTATTGCTACTGTTTTCTAAATTATCTTTTTTATTGGAAGAATAGGTGATCTACTTATTAAGATTACTTTTTCTCTAAAAATAGCTGCATTTCCCTTTCACTTAGCCTCTGCACTCTCTCCACACTGAATTAGTCTGAATGGAAAAGGTTTTCTTTAGCAAGTAAGGCCAGCACTGATTGAAGACCTATTACGTGCTAAGTAATGTGCTAAGGGCTGAATCTGCATTATCTGATGGGTCCCTCCGATCCCTTCCGGAACAAGGTGGGTGTGTAAGTACATTGGAAAGATCATGATTTCATGCAGACAGCTCGGCACCATTCCAGTCACAGGTAAAGAAACTGAGGTAGAAAAAGAAGGGGCCTGGCTGGGCATCCCATAGAAGGAGATTGCAAGCTTAGGACCTAGTCTTAGGCTGCCTGGGTAGGTTACCTATATGGCTACACATTCCAGGAACCGGGCACACTTTCTGTGCTTTTGTCTAACTTATTTTCTGTTTGTGGTTATCGCTATACATCTGTGTTAGAGGTTGTGATAGATAAGAGTAAATCTGGCTCTTTATCTCCAAGTCTATCTAGTTTATATGTTTTCTCACTCTCCCTCTTTCTCCCCTTCATCTTCTTCCTTTTTCCCCCCCTACTTTTTCAGACTACCTGTATTTTCATTTGGAAAGGGCTGAGTTAAACTCCGTAATTGGCATTATTTCAGCAGAGTTGGACCAAATCTGAGCTTAGCAAGCTGATAATAACAACAACAAAGCATCCCTGTGGTTTCTCTTAAGTCCCAGAAACCCACATGGTTACTTCCTTTCCCCAGGGTGCACAGGAGAGAATCAGCACCAGTGATCTTGGCTACGAAAAGTCCCATAAAGGAAACAGAAAACTAGCTTCCTCTTTGCAACTCAAGAGCACGAGTGACTCACTGTCAGGATCCCCGTTAAGAGGTAGGATGGTCAGAAACTGAGCAACACCTGGGTAGCACCTTCTGCCCTGTTCATAGCATTGCCAGCCTCAGGCCTTGGCCACTGGGCACCTTGAAAAGATAGAGCACTGCTCACCTCATTTGCTTTTGGCCATTGGCTCTCTCCCCGCAGGAGTCCAGTGTTCAGTTAGGTGGATACTCATACTTGTTTTTTTAAGGCAATATGTGAGCTGAAAAGAGCCCCCTTGTGTGTTGGGAGATCAGGTGTCCAAGTCCTCTCTGGGCCTATTTCCTTGTCTGCTTACAGCAGTCTCCATTTTCTCTGTATTTCCAGAGCCAGTAGTTCCTGTTGTAAAGTTAAGAGAAACTATCCTGTAGTGAGGTCACTCAAGGTTATACAGGAAAAAGATTATGTCCTGGAGAAATGTTAGCAAGAGCTTAATTTTTACAGTGCAAACGGCATGATTTTCTTTTAGATACTCCTCTCCGAAGGCTCTTACTGTGTTGAAAAGTATTACCTCAAATTCCTAACTACCTGGAATCTCAGCATATGTTCTTATTCAGAAATAAGACTTGTGTCGTTGTAAATTAAAGTAAGACAAGATTGCGCTGTATAAATGTGGGCCTACATCCTCTGGCTGGCGGATCACAATGTGGGCTCACTGGATCGCAATGAGGGCATGGGTACTCATGGAGGGAACGCGCTGTGGGAAGGTGGAGGCAGAGACGAGAGGGAGGAAGACATAAGCTAAGAGGCCAACAGAAGGCAGGAACATAACACACACGGAAGTGTTTTCCAACAGTACTTTTGGAGGGGGGGAGGCCCTGCCAACCTTTAGATTTCAGACTTTTAGCTTTCAGAGGTGTAGGAGGACAGATTTCTGTTTAAACCCCCTAGTATGTGGTAGTGCTATGGCCGCTTCTAGAAAAGAATACTTCCCTTCTCCTTTTCTCCGTGATCCCAATACCGTGCCTCGCAACAGAATCAGATATGACTGACAGTGAGTGACAACTTACTGACACAAAACAAAACAGGAAGTATTTGGGGTCGGAGAAAGACCTTGAGGAAGAGAATTGAAAAGGATAAAGAGAAAAGCATTAAGGTTAGAGTTTGTGGCAAGTGAGGGAGTTGACAAGAAGGAATTCTTGGATTGAGTATGATGATGGCCTTGCATTCAAAAGTAGACCTGAGGGAATAGGGAATAGGTTGAGATATCACCGAAGAAAGTACAGATTTGAGAAGCCTATGAGGTGTTCACCCCTCTGATAGATTTTTGGTGTAGCACTCTGACTGGCATAGACACTTCCATCTTTATCCCCATCCCATTGCATTGTGGGAATGAAACCAAGCTGTGTGGGAGCTGACTTCAGTGCCTCTGATCCGATGAGATCCTGCTGGGCACACCTGCTCAACTCTCTGGGCCTCAAATAAAATAATGATAATGTTTCCAACGGTGATAATAGCCAAATTGCATAGGGCAGAATCCATAGCTGTGGAATCCATATATTCTTCTCACATCCCTTTTCAGGTTGACCATCTTGCCAGGGCCCTACTGGACAGTACCTCCACAAAGGAGAGGCAGGTGTATGCTACTGATGAAGCTGGCAGGGACAAGGCAGATGAGGTACTCTCCTCGTCTCACTTTCTGCGGGCACTCAGATTCAGGGAAGGTCTTTGAAGCAGATACTGGCTCTTGCTCCATTCTCTTCACAGTCTTCCAGACGGAATCCAGAGACATTTTTCAAACACCACCATAAACCTATGATTCCCATGATCCTGGAGATGGCGTTCAAGCTCTCTGGCCCACCTTTCCAACTGGCTCCTTCCTGCTCTAGTTACCCTGACCTCTTTGCAGTTTCTCTGAGCACTGAACTCCCGGGGCCCTGGGGCCACAATAGCAGCTTGTCTTCACTCCTCCATCCAGGGGCTTCTCGTTATAGGGCAGTACTCAGTGTTCCTACCCTGGATGGTCCTCTCTGAGGTGCCTCTTGTTCGTCTTCTCCATGAACCCTGAACACAACTTTCACTCCTCTTACAGCACAGTGTGATGACTGCTTTCACTGCACCCTTCTTTCCCACAGATGGAAAGTTCCTAGAGGACAGAGGCAGTACTTTTCTGTAGTCTCATAGTATCACATAGCTGGGCGTGCCAAGTGCTTCTCAGACGCACTGAAAGAAGGAATAAATCTTGTCCTCTCACAATTAGAGGCATAGAAAAGATCAGCTGCACCAGTCCTCCCATTATTTACTAATAACAAGCAGTCTTAACTGGCTGCAAAGTAAACACAAAATCCTTAATTTCCCCTCTCGTCATTGCCGCCAGCTGTGAGCACTGCATCCCGTCTTACAGACTGAAGAATTCTCTTCAAGACAGCTCAGGCACAAGCCAGCACTGTCGCTTACTTTTGGCTAAGAGTCTTAACTGATTACTAAGAGGCAGATCTGTTTATTTCCAAAACTTCAATCTCTTGTTAGACTTGAAGTCTCCTTTACTTTCAAAGTCTAGAGTGAAATGTCTGTATTGGGGTGAACCGGAGGAGAAAGATCCCTGTACTGTACACATCTCTCCCTCTACCTGGTGTGGTGATCTCTGGGCTTGAGGAGGAAGAAGAAGGGAGGAGAAGCAATTTTTTTTTTTTTTTGCCATTGCCAGTGGGAGGTGAGTGTCTTTCACTTCAGTTGTCAGGAGAGATTCAATCTGTGGATTTCAAGCTCAGAAATCAACCTCAACGCTAGGTCCCACTGTTTAGGAACTGAATTCCAAACACTCTCTCTAGGCTTTGGAAGTCCCCTGGGTGCTGTTGAAATATTGCAGCCAAAAGCTTTCGGGGTTCTCTGGGGTCCTCACAATGTGGTCTTGGAAGTTGTGGCTCCCTGTCCATCTGTCCCAGGACCCTAAAGCTGAAGTTTCTGACATACAGAGCAAGTACATTTGGGTGCTGGGATTAAATCCCAAGTCTCTTGAGCTCTGGCCACATTTTTTCTGCTTTTATCTTTTCCCTCATACTCTTTTGTAGTATAATGAGTCCAAATAAAATAGTGACCACAGTTAATAAATATATAGAAGTATTCTCAAAGGCAAAGAAATACAAATACCAACAGAAAGGAAATTCTATTTCCAGTAAAGATTAAATGATTCCTAATAGCCAGTCTTGTTGAGTATGCAACACTCACCCACACTGCATGTGTGAGCTCCAGTGGCCATTGCTTTTTGCTGGGCTGTGGACAATATCTATCAAAATAAAAAACATACATGCTCTTTGGCCCTGTGATTGTAATATCCTTGCTCAGCAACAGGTGGACCACAGTGTTCACTAGATGCTTCATAATCATTGTTCATAATCATGAAATACTGTGATTGACCCAAATATCTATTAACAGGAAAGTGGTTAAATGATGATGCATAACGCACCATAGATAGTTTAAATGCCACTGACTGTCCACATTCATGGTATGCATCTGTCCATCCCTCCATCCCCAGTGACCCCAGATTGTGACCTCTGTGGGGACAAGAAGCAAAAAGGGGTATTAAGTATTGCCTGTGGGCATCAGAGTCAGACTACCTAGGTTCCAAACCACATGAACTAGCAGGGAGATTTTGTGCAAATTACTGAACTTCTTTACATCTCCATCTCCTGTTCTGAAGATGGCGCTGTTATCTGTACCTGAGAAATAGTTTTCTCTAGCAATGAGGGAAGGCACATCCTCATGGACACACTGTGTGCTCCTCATACATGTCTGCTGCTCAGAGGGTGGCGAGGGTGGTGAGTCACTCGCTGGTGTTTACTCAACAGCTCTCATAGTGCCGGCACCAGGCAGTGCTCCACAAATATTTGATGCATGAATAAATGAATGAAGCAAATGTGTGAGGAATCCATAGAAGGATTCCTGAGATATATTGCTGGGGGAAAGAGATCAAGACCCAGAACATTTTGTCTAGCCTAATATCATTTGTGTAAAACGTGTCAGTGTTTCTCTTGGAGAGCAAAGGCATAAATGACAGAGGATGGTTGCCTCTGAGAAATGGGCTTGAGTGCCAGCTGGGAAGAAGGAACAGTTCATTTCATTTTTCACATTATTCCTTTCTGAACTGCTTGGTATTGTAACGATGACAACGTATTACTTTTAAAATTAAAATGATAAATCTATTGGGTCCGAAGGGTCGTGGGATTAACTTTTTCAGTAGAGTAATTACTTTGATCATCTCAGGACTTTATCTTTTTCACTTTCATTCTTCAGTGAGTTTAAAAATAGACAGGAATATCATAAAGTGATTTGGTGAGTAGGTGGGGAAAGTGGTTAGAACCAGGGGGATTTTCTGTGTGATCCTGGGAATTGCTCTGCCCAAAGAGTCCAAGCAGCAGAGTGGCTGGCAGTGAATAGTGTTGTTTCTATAATGACAGAAGCCGTGTGACATATACATATTACAGAACAAGCTATACATGTGCATTTTTAAAAACAGTTGAACAATGTATTAGACATGTTAAGACACAGAGACATCTGCCATTCTCTTTTGTCTAGAAAGTTCTTATTGCAGGTTAGAGCTGTTACCACCTTCTTGATTAGGGCCATGCCAGAGGCAGGAAGCAGGACCTGAAATCAGAAAGCATGGGTTCCAATGTTGCTTTTGAGGTTAGCGGTTGGGGGTCCTCTTTGGTGAGTAGAGAAGCTCTTTTTTGTTGTTGTTGTTTTTTGTGTTTGTTTGAGACAGTGTTTTACCCTGTAATTTGGGCTGGCCTTGAACTCACCATGTAGCCCAGGCTGGTTTTGAATTCTCCATTTTCTGAGTGCTTGGATTATAGGTGTGTGCCACCACGCCTGGATAGAACAATGGCAGCCGATCTTTCCTTTTGATCGGCTTCCATGCTGATAGTAGAGTCCATCTCTAATACTGGGGTGAGGGAACTGGTGTGAAAGTAAGATTCTAAGCAAGAAAGAAAATCACCCTCAGTGAATTTGGGATGGCTTAGTTGAAAAGGAGGGAGTCCTGGAAAAGATGTGAACAGGGATGAGAGTATAGACTGGGGAGCTGTTACCATATTTTGAGCTGAAGGAAGGGTGGGAAGATAGGACATTCTTATGGGAGCTTATGAGAAAAGAATCATGGGAGCTGAGTTTAAAGTGGGCACAGCTATTGCCAGAAGGTGCTTGGGCAGTTTAGGCGGGATGCCCAGATGAAATTCCTGTGATCCTCCCTCCTTCCTTGGCCCACCTCCTACTGGGGCCTGTGATTGGCTGACTGTGGGACCTGTGATTGGCTGATTGTGGAGGGGGCTTGTGATTGGCTGACTGTGGATGAGGGAAGCGGCTGATGCAGCCTTGATGTGAGAGCTCCTCTTCTACAGAGAAGGGTGGATCCCGGGAGTGGAAGCTTCCAGATGGAACTCCTGGACTAGAGGCTTTGCTGTGCTTCTCTCTCCCCAAACCCTTCTACTGTCTACCTGGCCAGGCTTCCTCTCTTTCTTCTCTCCTCTTTTTCTGCTTTCTTGGTTTTTTGACTTCCTACTTTTCTCCATTCTTTCTCTGAGTACTTACTGACATTTGTCTGATCATCTGAGATTTTGGTGCCTCTCTGAGCTCATCTGTAAATTAGAGATGAATTCTCCTGTCTTGCAGAGAGTCGCCAGGATCAGCTGAGGTAATGAATGGAAGTGCATAGTAAACTCGATCATTCTGTACAAATGTAACAAATTATTATTAATATTTTATCCTGGAAATATTAATATGGCTGGTCTGGGTAATTAGGACAGTTTTGCATGTCTTACTCTGAAATTTCCACCAGAGATCCAGCAGATTAAAGTGACGGCTCTCTGGTCTAATTTAGAGCTAATGTTAAGGTGATGATAAGGTTCTTTCCTCTTTCTGGGTCTTTTTTTTTAAATTGCTACTGAAGGATGAAGAAATATATTTTTTTCTCTCTTTGCTTGGAAGCCACAATAATATTTCATTGCTACTGCTTACCCTAAAAAATAGATTTCCTTTTCCTCCTCAGCTGGTGATTTGGTTTGCATTAATGCCTTTCATAACTCATACATTTTGCTATTAAAAATTAATGCTTGGCACTGACACAAACAAATGAAATTTATATTATTAATGTTTTACATAGGTAAAGCTCTGTAATAACAGATTCATCATCGAAGACTGTTTTAATTAAAAGATTCACTGGTTCCTTGAACACATCCAGGAGACTGGTTTAGGGTTAACCAAGGCTGCCGAAGATGACAGGTGAGAGAGGGTCTCTGAACACGGGGGAACTGAGCAGTGTGAAGCTTCAGGTGTTGAGAGTGAGGTGCAGGTTGATATAGACAGCAGGATCCTTGGCACAGAAACTGGCTCACAGTAGGTGCTCTACCAATGGCAAGACTTTTTGCAAAGACGAAGAAAAACTGAGCAAAGGAAGGCTCAATTCTTTACATGAAGTTGAAGAAGAAGAAGAAGAAGAAGAAGAAGAAGAAGAAGAAGAAGAAGAAGAAGAAGAAGAGAGAAGAAGAAGAAAAGAAAAGAGAAGAGAAGAAGAAGAAGAAAAGAGATGAAAAGAGAAGAGAAAAAGAAGAAGAAGAAGAAGAGAGGAGAAGAAGAAGAAGAAAAGAGAAGAAAAGAGAAGAGAAAAAGAAGAAGAAGAAGAAGAAGAAGAAGAAGAAGAAGAAGAAGAAGAAGAAGAAGAAAAGAAGAAGAAGAAATGGAATAAAAATATTCCTTGAATAATACTGTCCACTTCTTTGGTTATTCAGCAAGTTTGCACTTACTGTGTGTCAGGAGTTGAGATACTAGGATAACATCATCTCATGAAGCCAAACTTCTCAGGGGAAGAGACAGATGAGATATACAGCATGTCAGATGACGACAGAGGTACCAAAGATAATACAGCATGGTCAGGATTGGGAAGCACTTGTCTGGCTGTGGGTGGGTGGAAAGAGAGTTTCACTCATGAAGTGAGTGATCTGTAAAGGACCTCAAAGAAATGATTTTTGAGTCAAAGAGATGAGGAAGTGATAAAGGAACTTTCTCAGAGAGAAAAAGCTGGAGCAAAGGCCCTGAGACAGGTGCATGTGGCCTGAGCAGGGCAGTGAGAATGAGCTTAGAGAGGAAAGAGGTCTGTGAGAGGGGTGTTGGTGTGGCACAGAATTGCAGAGCCTGGATGGACTTTGACTTTAATTCCTACAAGTGCTGTGTGAGACTGTATGTGTTTTCTCTCACAGATGGGGAAATTGAGGTGTGGGTGCAGTTCATCCACCAAGAAAGAGCCAGCCATGGTGTTGCGACCCAGGTCTGTTGGACTCTTCCACATCTAGTGTACAATACTATAGTCACCGGCCCGAATGGAGCTTCAAGGAGTCAGATCAGCCGCCTCTGTCCAACGGAATTGCTACACCTCTGGCCTCTGACCTCTGGAAGTTTGAGTGGAAGAGACCTTGGATATCACTCAGCTCAACACACTCGTTTCACAGATGGGAAAGCTGAAGCCTGAAATGTGAGTTGCAGGACTTAGTAGGACTGTTGGAACCAGCACTAGAAAACAACTACCCTCTTGGACATTGTGCCTCGACCAAAATGTAGGATATCTCAGTAGTTAAAATCTTGGGTTTGAACCTTTACTCTGCCACTTTTGTGGTGAGTTACCTTGTGGATGTTCCTGCTTCTGAGCCTGCATTTTCTCATCCAAATAAAAGGATGACAATGATATGATTGTGGTACAATTGCTTCGAAGACACAGTGAGGAAGCCAAGCACTCAGGGCAATTTGTGACACAATAAAGCTCCCATCATGATAATCGTGGTGAGTGTCATTCTTCCTGTCATGCAGTTTTCATGACTTGATGCTGGGCATCACATTTGCATTTTACAGATTGGCAAACTGAGCCCAAGAAGGCAACCAGCCAGTTGAAAGCCTGCTGCAGGCTCAGGGAACAGTGTAATGGGTCACTGGGAGCATCAAGGAACGTACGGTATTTGCATTCTTCCTTGACAATCCAAACTTCTCATGGAACTGAGTTTTGCTTTGGGGCTGCTATAAGTGCTGGGGTACTGGGAGCAAGGTGTGTGCACAACTGATCATCATAGAGGTATTGGCAGGCATGGTGTGTGGAGAAAGCAGTGTGCCAGCCCTGCTCCCGATATGCAGGGATGCCACTGCAGATTTCTCTTGTCAGAGACACAGTACATGTCCAGATAACACTGCTTCTGAAGTCCTCATTTTCTTAGGGCAAAGGAAGTATTAGGGAAACAGGACACTTGGCCTTGAAATGTGAATTTATTAATGGCTCCCGTTGACTAAGTACCTACTGTGTGTCTGGCACTAAGTCAAATGCTTCACATTCTTCCTCTCTAAGCCTCCCAAGAGCTCTGCAAATGAGGTAATGAGAGTTCCTTTCTGGAAGAGGGAATTGGAGGATCCGAAAGTACCCTTGCTAGTGTCACACAGCTAATGAGAGCTATTCATTTAGTTGCTTGTTAATTCACTCATTCAGTTGGTTGATAAATTCTCATTAAACACATCTACAGGTCCAGCACTTTGTGAGGTACTAAGAATACATTGGTGAACAAAATCAATGCAATCACAGAGCTTATTTCTTAATGCTGAAGCCAGAAAGTGAGATAATCGTGAGTGTCAGCCTGCCACTTATGATTTGGGGACTCTGAAGTGTGCTTTGAGGAGAGCTAGGCAGGTGACATGCGAGTGAGTGGGAAGTACTTAGTAGGCATCAGATGTGGAACTGAGGCCCCTTTAGTAAGGACTCAGTCAAGAGAGCCTCAGCTTTTCCCATTCCTCACAGAAGGGAGGAAAAGCTTCAGAGAAGCCTTGGTTTGGATCACAGTCCTACGCTCAACTCCTTCTCACTGTGTTCTTGATGACAGTAAAACTCAGAGAAGTCAAGAGCATTGTGATCCTCACTCCTCCCACCTCCTTTGCCTACCATTGGGACAACTGGTACACCCAGAGGGGAAAAAGGTAATGCAGTCCTCTTCTAGACTCCTGCTGTCATGGTATGTACTTTGATAGCAAAATCCTCAGACTGGGCAATTTATAAAGAACAGTTATTCATTCCTCTCAGTCTTAGAGGTTGAGAAGCCCAAGATCAAGACATGAGCAGGTCTAGAGTGGTGAGGGCTGCTCTCTGCTTCTAAAATGGTGCCTCACGGTCACCTGCCCTGGAAGGGATGGACTCTGTCCTCACAGAGTGGAAGAGATGGAGGGCAAGCAGAGGACAACTGAGCTTTCTCCAGATCCTTGATAAGGGTCTACTCTCCTTAAGGTGGAGTCTTCATGGCCTCACCTCTTAACTGCTGTGTTAGGGACTAACTTAAGAGTGACCTCAGGAGGGGACTCAAACATTCAAAACATATTACTCATTCCATGTTTCTTCCAAGAAAGTCAGGCTGTGCTGCTTGGGGGTAGAAAGTCCTCAGTGGGTGGTATTATAGATTAGGAAGAGAGAAGGGGCAATAATTATCAAGGACACTACCTCATAAACGCACATTGTTCACTGACTTCGACAATTGCGGTGCAATTATATTAGTAAATGTTCTGTACTCTGCTTGGTAAAGGTAATGAAATTTTAATTGCAGGAGACTAGTCTAGCCTGCCAAGGGTCTAGGCTATGCAGGGATATGTGACCAGCCAGCAGCTGTTCTGAGCAGGACCAGAAAACAATGAAAGTGATTTGCTGCGAGTCCTACTGTGTTCTGGCTACTGAGTCATTCTGCACAGCCATCACAAGAGTCCCATTGTGCAGACTTCAGATTTCAGAGTCAAAAGAGGCATCTGAATTGTGCAGAGGGGGGTTCAACAGAGGTGGTGAGCTCAGGGTGGGATTTCTTTCTTTTTTTGGTATGAGGCCAACGAACTAAGGGATAAGAGCCAGATTCAGTCTTCACTGAATGTCCCATTCACCACTGCAGAAGAGAAAGTGGATTCTCATAGTATTGCCCAGGTGAACTTAACTGAGCTGGGTGCACAGGATGGTAGGGAAAGGACCATTTCTTTTCATGGGGCTGGTGCACTGTGACAGAGGAGATGTTCTAGGAGAGAGCTGAGGATGCTGGGTAATCCGGGATGGCTTTCTAGAGGAGATCGTGTTGGGCATGGGTCTATGAAGGATGAGTGACTGTCCCTTTGAGGATCCACTTCTTTGAGTTGTCTCCTTGTTGGTTTCGCAGTAGCTGTGGGCAGGGGATGCCTCAATTCTACTAGGTGCCTATTATAAAGTCTGTAAGGACTTAACACATTAAATACTTCACACATGTTGTTAAATCACATCCAAATCTCAGAGGTGTTTTAGTAAATGCTTTATAGCAAGGGAAGTTTGGGCACACTGAAGACTATTGCTAGAACACCGAGACATTCATGGAGATTTCTCCAGCAGCAATATCTTTGGTGAGAGCAAGATATACACTTAATTAATAAAAAAGATTAATGCTGCTATTGTTGCTACTGATGATCAAGATGTAGATAATGATGTGTAATATAGCCAGTGATTATAGCTAATTTTTATGGAGCATTTGGCCAGATACCACTGAACATTTTACATACTTTTCTCATTTAGTCTTGATGAAAACTTCCGAACCAGGTGCTATTATTATTCCCATTTTGCAGATGAGGTAACTGAGGTGTAGAAGTGTTAAGACATTTCTGTGGGATCTCACACGTAGGCTAGAACTCAGGCCTGCTTGGTACTACAGTTTACTTGGTGAGGAAAGAATAGTCAGATCAACTTTCCTTGGCATTAAGCAAGGATTTCCAGGAGATTTCCAAGTAAGTAGAAGTCATCTTCAGAGGGCACTGATGAACAGGCAGGTGCTAGTTGACCCAGTACTATTTCTTGTCTAATTCAGAAGAACCAAAGAAAGCTGTATTAGCCAAAGCCTCTTGGTTCCAGAGCACTGCTGCCTACATGAAAATCCTGGAATAGTTCCCTGAATTTATTTAAGGCCCTTTTCAACCTGCCAAGATGAGAGATGAAGCTCACTCCATGCGGACCTTGGTTCCACGTTCATAGACAGATGATTGGCACTTCCCCCATTTGGCCACAAGATCAGAGGAGATCCTGAGCCTGACATTGACAGCACACATCTCACTGGAAGGCTCATTCCTCCACTCCTTCCATATATGTTCTTCTCACTTTCCTTGGGAAGTTAAAACTGGCCCACAGAAGCAATGGGAGGAGAAGTAGCTTAGAGCAAAGCTAGAAGATATACAGGCAAGAAGAGACTCAATGAGACTCAGACCCATGTTACTGGGCTCCACTGTGAGTGCTTTTTCTCTTGTGGCTTCATAGGTTGGAGAATGAGGGAACAATCATGGAATCCAGTTTCTGTTTGAAGTCCCATTTACCAGAAACAGAGGATAATGCCTCAAAGAATCAGTCCACTTGGGATCTAGGAGCAGTGTAGCTAAGAAATGTAAGAATTTTTCAGCTCTTCAGAAGCTGCTGGATTATATGGCTGAGTTCAGGATGGGTTGGGCTAATCAGGAAGGGTTCCTGGAGGACATAGAATTTGCAAAACACACTCCACTGAGGAGGTCCTCGGACTGCCACAGCCCACTACCGCAGTGATGTTGGAGGTCAATATCAGGTCACTCCAACTTTTTTACATCAATGCCACTTTTTATTATCAGAGATCTGAAGGCCAACCAGTGAGGGGTAGAATGCTGAGGAAGCAGAACGAGGAGGAGCAGTCCGGGAACCAGGTCTAGACCATGGCCTGGCTCTGCTCCATACCATGTGTCCCTGTGGACTTCTCCATTCTTCTTGGAGCTCTTAGTCCACAGGTGAAGAACCAGAGGCCAAGATCAAATCATTGCTTAGGTTTCCCTTGAGCGTCACTGTCTTCTGTTAAGTGACAATGTCCTTACCCAAGTACACACATTAACAACTGGGCGGTCAGAACCGAGTTCAGGAACTGGTACCGGCAGTTTGGCAAGCTGGTCAAGGCAGACTTCCAGGTAGAGGGGATTTTAAGCAGGTCCTGAACAAAGAATAAAACTTTTGATAGATGAAAGATGAACCTAGCAGGAACTGGATCAAAGAAAGCAGATACCACAGGTTTCCTGCAAAAAGTCAGTGGGAATGGGGGCAAGGCCACCTGGGTCCCTTCTTCACAGGGACTGACGTGAGTGGCACATGAATGGCTATTTATTTAATGAAGGAAGAATTTCCCTGTATTTCACCAGTACGTACCTGCATTTCCCTAGCTGCCTTTTGTTTGAAGGAATAAATAGGAAAAAGGTGAATTCTGTTAACATTTCAAAACCTCTGCCCCGACGTACTCAGTGACTATATCTTTAGGAAGTTTGTGGTCCACAGACTTGTGTGACTTCCCCTATTTGTCAGCTTTGAAGTCATTCTGGGATCCTGAGGACTCTGAGATGGAAGCTGGGGTGTGAGATTTTTCATTATATATTTTGTCTCCCATTTTAGCGGTTGCCGAGCTCATCTTTTATTTTAATTAATGTTTTAATTTTGTACATGCACCACAAGACAACACTTTCTCAGAGGGAATAATTAAGTTAGAAAAAAAAATCGGCTACTCTAGCAATAGAGGCTGGAAACCAAGACTCAGCACGGGTGGGTTTGTGTCCCACAGTCATAGAGCAAATTAAGGATGAACTTGGGAGATAGAAGGTCTTTAGGGAACCCTGAGGAACATGGGCAACCTTCCCCTACGTAAGGAAACTCAGGGAACTGGTGCTGGATATTTACGGAATACCTGTTATGTGTCAGGCACAGCTACATGTCATACCCAGCACTCCCTGGTATTTCATCTTCGATCTCATTTCCTAGAAGAAGGTTAGACGTTGAGTAGCTCCCTCAGATCCTAGCAAATGGTAAAGGGAAGAGTTAGAATTGGAGCCATATCAGTCTGTTCTCTACCTCTGAGTTTTTATTACCTGGCCAGACTTTTTATTTGAAGGCACATAGGAAATATGGGGCAGTCGCACCAGGGTCAGCAGAAGAATCTCCTCATCTAAGAAAGAAGAGATTATGAAGCCCTTGAGAGAATCTTCTGATCACTCCGGTAATATGTGACATCAATATTTTAGGGAATATCTTAAAACTCACCATTTCACGATCACAACCATCACCGTCACCGCCTCAGTTATTTCTGCTAATGACAGCAGCAGCATCGCCAGACCATTCCATATACATCAAGAAATAACTCAATGGGGATAGACTGTATTTTAGCCCCACTTTACAGATGAGATTTACGAGAGCTCATGTCTGGAGCTCTTGTCTCTTGAGACTGAGTCTTTATTTTCTCACGTGATTGACTCTGGTATGTTCTGGATGGAAGAGCTCTGGTCTTGTCACTTAGTTTAAAATCTCAGCCCTCTATAGTCCGGCTGTGTGTCCATCACACATTGATTCATGTTTCCTGGCTCCTCCTAGACTATGTTCTAGAGGCTGTCGTATGACTCCCAGCCTATCCTGTGGAAATGGGCAATAAACAAATGAGGAAATGCATTAGCAAGGGAAACGTCAGATAACAGTGAGTGCTTTGTGGGAAGCAAAACAGGATGGTGTTCGAGAGTGCTTGGAGGGGTGTTTAGGGAAAGCTGTGCTGGGAAGACGATGTCTGGGAGACAGGAAGGAGCCAGACTTCGGGAGACGGAAGGAGCGAGGGGTTCTACCCGGGGGATTAACAGGCTCATCTCCAGGGTGGGAAGGCGTCTCATGGCTATTTTCTTCCATTTCCTCGTTCAGGACACAAGACAGTGGGTGATTTATATTTTCTTGGACACTGTTTCATTCATCTCTCTCTTTCTATTGGCCGTGAAGTTCAAGCAGGAGGGGACAGGTCTGCTCTGTGCATCCCCAGAACTGCAGGGTGGAAGGCAGCATCGTAAATACTTGCCAGACAACGCAAGAGCGAAGGCTCCGTGAAGGCTCTTCTCAACCCGCACTCCCCGGGGGAAGTGCTATCGTTGTCACGGCAGAAACAGCAGCGAAACCTGGACCCGCTTGACAAGTGAGAAGACTGGGAACCACGGAGTCTCATGCTATATTCTCCACCGCTTTTCGGTTGTATAACCACTTTGGCCACGTGTCGTTCCTTGAAGACACATATCAAATGCCTGCTAGGCACCTGCCTTTTGTCATCGGACCTTAGGCTCAGCCTCCTGGCTAGATGGCCCCAGTTGCATTATGGCCAGTTTTTGGGTGGGGGGAAATGCCTCAGGAATTTCTATGGTTGAGCTCCTGGATCCCCTGGTGCTGCAATAACGCCTCCCCTGCCTCAGTTGCTGCCCTTCCAGTTGCTCCCTTCACTGGTCTGCCTGGGGATCTACTTCCTGCAACTGCCACAGGCTTGACATTTGCTTGGAAGGCAGTGGAGAAGCTCCTGGGGCATTAGAAGGCAGGTGTGGGGTGTGAATGCCTTGTTCTCAGTACTTTCATGGTTCTGTATGATGACGTGTGTTTGAGAATTACCCTCCCTGCTTAGTCCTTCCCTTTCCTGAATGGCTCCAAGCTGTTCAGGTTGACCATGAACTTAGCACGACTTACAAGGCAAGGGCTGCTAATGGACAGCGGAGGCCTCTACTTCTTACCCTGTAGAGCTTCCCTGGCACTCCAGACTGGGCCCCTTGGAAAACACAGGAGACTTTAAAGTGCCTTGATCTGTTTGCTTGCTGTGTCTGTCCCCAGGCTTCCCTAATGACCAGGCCACCTTTCACACCTGTGTTCCTACCCAGGGCTGGGCATGTAGGACAACCTCAAGAAACATCTGTCACAGGGACAGATGAATAAAAGCCGTGTCTTGCAGGAGACTGTGCAGACTGGGGTTTGTTCCTCTTGTATTCTTATCACCTGTGACCTGGTGCAGTGCTCCCCTGCTGGGGTCACCTGGCCTTTGATGCACCTTCAAAAGTGCACTGTGTTGCAGGTCTGCAGCTGTGTCTAGCGTGAGCTCACATCTCTTGCTGCAATTTGTGAGCACCGAAGCCATTTAATTAAATGGGATGGAATTGAATCTATGAGCCTGTTATCGCTCATATTGTTTTCTGCTCACGGCCTGGCTATGAGGAAGCCACGGGAGGCCTGGGGCTGAGCTCCTTGCTTATTCTGGGCCTGCTCCCATGCCTCAACCCAGATGGCATCAGGAAGCGGCTGAGATTCTGGGCACAGATCTCAAGCGAGAGGTTCAAAACCCTTCCTTGTGCTCGTCCCTGTGGGTGGGTGGGGAGCTGCTGATAGGCGTGTGCCTTTCCCCAGGAGGCAGCCAGAGCTGCATAAGCTAATTTTGCTGAGGGGAACCTTGCCAAGCCAGAGTGAGCTTTCATTTGCCTAAGTTTGCATCAATAATTAATCCAACCTGGTTTTACATAAGGCTTGACATAAAATTATTAGCTCTGAGTGCTTTGCTTGAGCTGGTCCCAGAAGACAGATATAGGGAGCCCAGGAACTGAGGACCTGTGGGGATGAATCTGGGAAGCCCAGAAAGTCCTTTTCTCCATCTCCAGCCAAGCCACCTCCATGGCTCCATCCAGGGCTCTGGACTTAACTTTCTAAAGTTGCTCTGCTCTGAAAGCTTCCTTGACTTCCCACGGTGCTTCTCATTCAGCACTACGTCACTGGCATTTCTAGTCTTCCTTGCTCACAACACCTTCTATTTCCTTTATATTATAGACTCATTTTCCCCATTGTCTTTCTTCATCTTGGCTCCGCACCCACATCTTGAGTCAAACCCCGATGCACACTTCAGAGCTGAAATCTGATCACGTCTTCTAAGAAGCCTCCTCTGATTTCTCCAGTGAAGATCATAGTGTTGTCTGTCTGGAAAGGCACAAGAGCATGTGCCATTTTAACTCATGTCTTCGTCCCCAAGAGTGGGTGTGTCATGTGGCCAGGTAGCAGTAATTAATAATGGAGGACCCACTTGTTGTCAGGCAAGGAAAGGGGCAGAGCCCCCAAGGGAACCTTTGACTGAGGACAGGAGACAGTTCTGCACTCGGCACAGCTTCTCCTCTCAATCTCATTTCCAAATTCAGCTAACACCATCAGTAGCTTCTCAGTGATATGAGCTGGAAACTTTGTCTTTTTGACTATGTCATTCCTGCTTCTCTTCTTTCTTTATCCTTCCAGATGGTTAAATCTTATCACTTAAAGTCCAGCCTTGTGCCCTAGTCTCTGAGTCGTGGCAGCTGACCTCCAAGTCTCTGAGCAAAGAGATTCTCACAGACTCTGCCCGTTTCTCCACCAGCCCAGTCCTTCTCCTGCCAGTCTTCCCATGAACCTTTGTCTTCTGGTCACGAACCTCTCTAAGTTGAGTCTAAGGTCAGCCCCCCTAGTCAGGTGCTCACAGCCCTGATTCCTTCCCAATGTGCCTGATCTTCCCAATGCTGGGGAACGTCCCTCCCTCCCCCAGGCCTCCCTGCATTCTTTCCCGTTGGGAAACCCGTCCAGTTCCCTACCTAGCCTGAAGCTCTCTATACCTTTCAAGGGACAACTCAGAGTCACCCCTGTTCTGTCTTGCTGAGCTGGGGGGGGGGTGGTCATCCAATAGCACATTGCTCAGATCCTGATGGTAGCAGTAGTGACACTGTGTGTTCTGTCTTCATTTGTGGCTCTACCTCTAAACTCTGATCCCTCCAGGAATAAAGATCTAGCCCACACCCGGCCCGTAGTAGATGTCCAATAAATATTGGAGGTATTGGTCACAATATTTTGTTTCTAAATAAAGTTCATTCAAAAATACATGAAATGCTTCCCGAGTCCACAGCCCTTGGTTGGGGGAGGGGCCAAAAGCTGCACGGTCCCTTCAGAGAGGGAAGTTGGCCATCTGTTTTGGGGGCAGGTTAGGCACAGGAGGTCTGTGCAGAGCACAGCGGGTCTGAGGACAATGTTTCTGATTACAGAAACAGTCACTGAAAGGCTTCCATGGTAATAGAGCTATAACCAGGTTTCCTCTCAAGCAGGCAGTGCTAGCAAAGAGCCTGTACAGCAGCGAATTAAATCATTCTGTTTAGAAAGCCATCACCGAGGCGCAGTTTGTTGAGCAAGATGGATCGAACGCGTCTGTGTTTTCTTTGCTGGTTGGCCAACGTAGTTCTTCACCGGAACTGTTTTCTGCTTTTCGCTCTCAGCCCTCACACAATCCCGACCGCCTTCCCTTTTCCTTCCAATAAATCTCCCTTTGTTTCTCATGAGAGTCTCCCGCCAGCCTGTCAGGAAGTCTGCATGGAATAGTGTACTCCTGGCAAGAGTTCCCTGTGAGATGTGAACTGTCTTGAACACCAGCGAAGCCGACGGTGTGCAGGGATGTCGGGTGTGCGTGTCTGTTTGCTCCCTTCCGGCAGGCTCAGGCCTCGCTCCTGGAGCCACTAAGTCAGGGAGGTGTGGAGGATGCAGGTGCTGCTTTGCCTCCCGATGCTGCCCGGGAGAGAGAGGGTCCTGGGGTGAGTGGATGCCCGAGGATATGCTGAGGCAGAAGGACCTCCTGTGACCCCGGGAAAACGTTTCTATCTCAGACACTGGACGGCACTACAGATGTGGCCCAGGTGAGGGTTCAGCCACCTGGGCATGTGTCCTGCAGCTGGGCACTGCCCCTCTGTCCCCTAGCTTTCCCATAGGTATCAGGTGATACCTAGAGTGGCTTCGTCTGTCTTCTCCTGTCAATTCACAAATCTCTAGCAGCTCAAACTTGCTGAATATTCTCTCTTGGGGATCCAAAGTCAATAGAAGAAGAAATGGTCTAAGAGGTAGTTCAAAGACCTAGGAGGGACATTCTTTTAGGGCAGTAGAAATAATAGGAATAATAATGATAATGATGATGATAATAATATCTAGAATCAAGGCACTTTTCCATGTTGTGTCATCTTATTCTTCCAAAATCCTGGAGAGAGGTTCAGATACACAAGACTTTTCAGGGGAACCGCCAGAATCATTTATACAGATAAATGTTCAGCC
This sequence comes from Thryonomys swinderianus, assembly GCA_004025085.1. Taxonomy (NCBI): domain Eukaryota; kingdom Metazoa; phylum Chordata; class Mammalia; order Rodentia; family Thryonomyidae; genus Thryonomys; species Thryonomys swinderianus. The sequence continues at coordinate 19,623 of PVIC010011316.1, forward strand.
TGTGCACTGCACAAGTGTGTCCCCCAAGGATGAACATGCTCAGTAGACATATAGAAATACAGAGCGCCTCATATGAGCTAGTATGCATGATCGCGGGAATCCCGCTCTCACCAAGAGTACACAGGACAGTGCACCTGCCCAGCAGAGTCCAGAGTGCAGCACTCTCACTGGTGAGCCTATATGAACATGGCTGCCCCTGACTACACTTCAGGACACCCCTGAACTTACATGGTGGCTGCTCTTGGAGACTTGGTTGCTACCTTCCTCTTGGCTAAATGCCCCATGGTCTCTTCTGTGGGTGGGAACGGCGTCAGTGTTCGGCAGGTGGTGTGTGTGCCTGTGCTGAAGAGTTGTGTGGCGGGTGTGGCGTGGCCATGTTTACTCCTGGCTCTCCAGAGCTCCCAGCAGGGCCAGGCCATCTGAGTGGCCTAACCCACAGCGGCAGCCACAGGAGCAGCTCGTGTGCTCTGGCTGATGACTGGAGAAGAAGCAGGAGACAAAGAGCATACGTGCCAAGTTCAGTTGACAAGGCCCTCCCCGGCCTGTACCTGTCTCCACCTCCCTCTGCTTTACATGGGGCTGTGTCAGGGTCCCTCACCCCACTGGAGAGAGAGTCTGCTACATCCTGCTGTGCCAAATCCAGACACCTTGTGGCGTGCTGGTCAGCACGGCAACTGTCGGCCACCGGGCGGGGGCTGTGCTTGGGCTGGAGGGGCATGCGAAGGGAGGTCGTTCCTGGGCTTCCTGTTTTTCACTGCACCTATTAAGGCTGTCTTCTCGGATGACGGCACCATTTCCTGGATTTTCAGTAGTGGAGGCTGCGGGCAGGGGCAGAAGTACACAGGGCCCATGATGAAGTGTGGATCCCAGGGCCTGCTCCTCATGTCAGATGTGGGAAGTGATGGGCAGCGGAGTGAGCGGCAGAGAGGAAAGCTGTGCGTGATCCCAGGCGCCTGATACACTGCCTGACGGAGCAGCATCATCCGAGGTGCAGACTTAGACCTCCCTGCCATTTCCTAGGAGACCAGTCCTCACCTGGCTGCCACCGTCCCTCAGACCAGACTGGCCCACAGCTCCCAGGCTGTCCCTCAGGGTCTGAATGGCAGAGTGGAGATGTGGGAATATGTAGCGTGTAGGTGACACAGCTATGACCCCTGTGTCGCCGGTTTTAGTGAAGAAGGAAAAAGAAGAGATTGTGTGTATATGTGTTTGTGTCGCCAGGAGGGTATACAATTTTGTTCTTCCACATGTGTATGTGGTCTATGCATACTCGTGTGTATCTGTGTCTGTGCATGTGTGTGCCATGTGTCTGTGTGTGGGCAGAGTGGGGAGGGGGGGGGAGGTTGGCCTCTGTGCCCAGTTATCAGCTGTAGAGCCTGGTCCTGCATGGCGAGGGAAGGATGACAGTGGGCCTGAGGCACTGCAGCCAGCTGGTGAGACCGCAAGGCAGAAGCAGTCCTATTCAGGACACAGTTCCATCTGGAGGTATGTCCAGGAGTCTCCTCTCCTACCCACTTGGTCCCAGGCCCTGGGGTCTTCCTTGGCCCCCTGAGTGGAGTTAGGGAGGATTGGCTGCTGGGCTGTAGTTGCTAGAGGCACAGGGTGGTTGCCTCGAAGGTGTCAGGGAGCCCACTGATGGGCAAAGCCCAGAGTGGTGTTAGCTGTCTAGCTGTGGAGTTGCTAAGTGTCCAGAGCATTCTCTGCGATCAGCCTCTGCTGGAACTAGAAGCTTCTAAGGGGCGGTCTGTGCTGGTTCCCAGGGCTGCTGCACCGAAGTATGAGAAGTGGGGGGCTTGAAACACCAGAAGCATACCCTGTCATGGTTCTTGAGGCCAAGAGTCTGAAATCAAGGCAGTGATAGGGCCATGCTCTCTCAGGGCCCAGGGAGCAGTGTAGTCCAGACCCTCTCTTGGCATCATGGGGTCCTTGGTGTTCCTTGGCTTGCAGCTGTGTCTTTGGATCTCTGCTTCCCCCTCACAGGTCCCTCTCCCTGTGGTGTCCATCTCCACACAACATCTCTTCTCTGTGCCTTCTCATATTTTATAAGGACGTGGTCTGACTCCAGTGTGAGGTCATCTTCTTACCTGGGTTAACAGCCTCATGTACAAATATGGCCACATTTTGAAGTACTGGGAGGTTAGGACTTCAATGTATCTCTTGGATGGGAATGTAATTTAATCTCTAGGGTTCAAGTCACTTTGTCAGCGCTGTTCTGTGGTTTTACTATGATTAGTCCTCTCCCTCCAGCTACTACTACTACTACTAGGCAATATTAATTGACCACTCATTATTAGACAAACACTGTTCTAACCTCTTTGCATATGTTAACCTGTTCCCAACCTCAACAATCCTTTGTAACAAGGACTCTCATGGTCCCCATTTCATGCACAAACCACTTGTTCAAAGTGAAGGAATTTGTTCAAGGTCACATAGTTTGCCAACAGCCCTATCAGGATTAGAGCTTAGGTCCTCTGCTTATGGAGGTTATGGGAATAAACAGTGTGCTAGCATCCTCAAGTCTATTTGGAAACACATCAAAAATGCTCCTGCAACAGCCAGGCATGGTGGCTCACGCCTGTCATCCCAGCACTCGGGAGGCAGAGACAGGAGGATTGCTGAGTTCAAGGCTTGCCTGGGCTACATAGTGAGCTCAGAGCCAGCCTGAACTACAAAGCGAGACCCTGTCTCAAAAAAAAAAAAAAAGTGCTCCTGCAAAAAGTTTAGAAATACTGCACACAGAGTATTGAAGCCAGCTGGCTTCTGTCTACAAATCTCAGCCCCATTAAGATTTGGGGGAACAACTGTATCAGCAGGCAGGCCACCCTCTCACTACTGCATATAGATCATTGTTTCTAAGCAGAGTCTGAAGGCTACTTTGACCACTGCACACCTGGGAGAAAAATCTAATGCTCCTTTCTCTAGCTCTGGGGACTGTCCAAGATTTTCTCCTCTTTGTATCACACCTGGTTTCACTTACTTTTAAAGTTGGGCTCGTTCACTCATCTTCTCTCATCTTGCCAGCCTTTCTCAAGGATGCATGACATGTCCCCCTCTGCCTGCCTCTCTACTTTCATTTATCCAAAAAACTACCAGCCAAGACTATGTTTATGGCATCATGGAGTCCAGGGAATGATAGTAAAGGGAAAATGTTGCATATATTAAGATAAAAGTGAAGATATAAGATACAAGATTTCTAGAAAATTCTGATCAGAATGACTAGCTTCTTCCTGCTAGAGACCTTACTGCAATCAAAACGATCAGCTTCTCGTTAGTCTATTCCTACCCAAGCTCTTTAACATTTTGTGTTCAGTTCTTTTGATGAATTTTTTTATAGCCAAGACATATTTAAAATATTTAATTATTTATCCTACATTTCTTATGCAATGCAAAATATTGGAATAAAGAGAAGCAGAAAATCTTAACATTTTCTCCTTTGTCTTTGTTTCACATTTGCTTTCCAAGGCACATGGCAGGTGTGAATGACAGTGCCACCTTGTCTTTCTCACCTAAAGGTGCCTATCCAAGTATTTTTAAAGCCGCTTTAAAGAAAATGATGCCCCTTAATGGAGGCAGAAAGGGTGTTGTAGCCAGTGAATAGTGTTATTTTCTCTTTGTTAGCTTATTGGAACTTGTCACTTACTTGTTCTTACTTACTGATGAATTATAAGCTCCTTGGGGTAGAAACTTGTCAGTCCCTACCTTTGATCCTTCTTTGTAAAATTAGTTCCCCAAGTTAGCTGATGGGGTTGTAAGCTGACATTTATTGATTGTCTATTATATGCTCTCTGTTATGCTTACTATGCATTACTTTATTTTAATCTCAAAGTGACCCAGTGAGATTGAGTCCTTAGAGATAAGATACACTGAAGCTCAAGGGCATAAAGGATTTCTCCAGGGCTGTTGACCAATAAGTATGTGAATAAGAAATACAAGAATCTCTGGGGTTTCCTGCCACTGTGAGAATTACAAAAGAAGCCCCTCTGGAATCCATCAAGGATGTTAGCCATCCCATCTGATTGTAGATGGACAAGGTCTTCAGCTCTTCTACCATTTGCCTTTGTATTCTCACCTCAGGTTATCTTTGAGCTCTGGCCATGGTGCTGACTTCTAATTCCATCTGGAGGCCTCCCAAGTCAGGAATTCTCATGATTCTCAGAAAGACTGAGCTATATTCTGTGTTTTCAGTCCAAACCTTAGTGACTAGCTTGTCATGAGTGGGCTCTTTCCCCACTCATGCAATGCTCCATTACACTCTAGGATATGTCACAGTCTCTGCCATAATGGCCTACTTGGTGACTCTTTCTGACCATAAAGACAACAATTAGGGTCCAAATAGAACTAGCGTTCTCAAACTGCTTTCAATTCAGTGCTCATCTCCCCCTTCCCTTCTCATCAAAGGAGAATACTCTCCATCAGGTAATGTAACCCACAGCCCACTGTTTATTCTTTGCACAAACACCTCTGCCACTCCACACTGCAACCCTTCTCCAAGTCCAGCCAAGTCTATCTCCTGCAACCTTATACTTCTCTCAGGTCTATCATCACTGATGTTCTGCGGAACTGCAATCTCTTGTCCGAATGACTTCAGTAGTTTCCTATCCAGTTCTGCAAATCCATTTGAGGCACTCTGAAATATCCCCTCTGCTGAAGAGTGAAAAATCTTAAATGTACCAAATGGGTATGATTTCTGCTTACAAATGTTCAGTGACTATCCACTTCTATGGATAAACATCACCTTGTTTAGAAGCCAATCAAATCAAGTACTATATAAAAGTAAGAGGTAAGGAGGAAGATAATTGGAAGGTCTAAGAATGCTAGTTAAGCGTCGGGTGCTTGGGGTGGGTGAGTATTCTGACATAAAACTGGAGAACTAAGAAGAGGGACCTGGGTCTACAGAATTGTTTTCAGGCTCTAAATGTTTTCTGTGACAAGTGCTCCTTTTCCATAGATGTCACAGTGCAGGTGGGAGGATGTGAATAGGTGACTCATCATCTGACAAACAATTTGAGATGCTTCTTTGCCCTGAAAAATCTGTTTCTCAGTTTAATCAGTCACTGTATGCACCTTGTTCTATATGCACCTTGTTTACTTTACACACAGCTATCAAGAAGATCAGTAACATTTGCTAAATACCTACCATGGACTATACATACATAGAACACCCGATTTAACACACATACTAATTCTGCAGCATGGTTCTTATTCAGCCCATTTTACGGAGGAAGAAAAAAGGATCAGATACTCACTAACATCTGTGGCTATTATGTAATCAGAAGGCAGATGGAATAACAACCTAATCCGCATCTGTTGGACTTTCAGTCACATACTATTTCTTTTATGCTAAACAGACAGGTGAACTGCTTTTTTTTTTTTTTTTGCTTTTTGAGACAGAGTCTCACTTTGTAGCTCAGGCTGGCCCTGAGCTCACTATGGTGCCCAGGAAAGCCACCGCAAACTCAGCAATCCTCCTGTCTCTGCCTCCCGAGTGCTGGGATTACAGGCGTGAGCCACCACATCCAGCATTGTGGTATGCGGTGTTGATTGTTGGTGGGCGTGTCTCCATGCCCAGCATTCTATGTGGTTACCGGGGATCAAACTCAGGACCTTGCGCTTGGGAGGCAGGCGCCAGAACCACTGAGCTAACCCTCGGGCCCCAGGTGAACTGCTTTTGACTTCCTGCGTTGTAACTACAAAAAGTCTCCGACTTATGAGTGAGCTCCATTCTGGGACAAACTTCCTAAGTTGGATTCATTCTGAAGTGTGATAAAGTGAGCCTTTGATGTACATCTGTGAAAGTTTATAACTCGAACATTTGTAAGTCGGAGACTTACTGTACTTGACTCAAGGCAGAATCAGAACCATACCCTGGTCTCTTAGGCTCTGTGTACTTGTAGGGTGGTGGTCAAGAACTCGGGCCATGCAGCCGCACCCACCTGAGATGTTCCTAGCTGAACAAACTTGGACAAGTATCTCAATTTTTTTGAACCTGTTTTTGACAAATTAAATAAGAAAACACTTAAGCATGTAACAGAAGTCCACACATACAGCAAATTTTCAGTAAATGATGGACACCAAAGTCATTATCTCCCCGCTCAGGAAGCATTGGTGGAGGAAACACTGCTAGGCACGGTGTCCATGCTCTATTTTTCCGAGGTCATGCTTTCTAGTGAATTAATATCTACTTTCCCTCCTAGTCCTCAATGAGCCTGTGCTGCATATGGAGAGGAGACCTTTCCCTCCCTGGGGAGCTGCTGCCCTGATTTATCATTTAGGAAGCATCTGCTCTTTGGTGAAATATCACCCTCATGAACAAACACAGAGCGAGTGTTTGACCTTTCCCGATGAGCATTGGCTTTGGCTTCTTTGCTCATTGTGAGGAATGAAGCAGATTTGAGGAGGAGACATGAGTCAAAGGGGCCTTTCTGAGAGATTGCCGCTGGGTGCCTGGGTGCTGACCTCTGGGCCTGGGAGCAGCAGCTGAGATGGATTTGAGGCTGCAAATGAATAAACCTGAAACTATTATTTTAATAGACCAAAAAAAAATCTCACCAACATCTGCAGGTGCAAAAGCTAGAAATGAAATCAGCCTGGCAGGTGCCAAGAATGCAAGGCAGGCATCAGCTGTGGCAGCCCTTACCCCTCGCCGTGGCCTTCCTCTGCAGAGGCAGTTGGCAGCTGTGAGGCAGAGAGCAGCAGACCCAGCTGGCTGGGCCTCGGAGGTGAGTCACAGGTGGTATCTGTGAACCCTTGGGCTTGGCAGTGCTGGCTCTGTGTAACCGGGAAGTCTTCCAGGGCCTGGGACTAGAATGGTCAGAGATGGATTCTGAGATCACCAGAATCGACACAGGAGACTCTGCACTTCGAAAATCTGCCCTCGGGCAGGGAGCAGAGTTGCTGTCCTAACCAGCCCTGGAACATGCTACGTCCCAGGGCCATTCCTGGCTTCTCTGACAACAGGGCAGCCAGTCTCTTTTCTGGAGGGCTTTACAAGGGTCTTCAGTGGAGGGATAGATCCTTTATGCAAACTGCTATTCTGATGGAAGGGGCTATTATTAATTGACTTCCTTTATTTGCAGTATTTTCTGGAACCTACTGTGGTCCAGGCCCCCCCCCCCCGGGGGGGTGGACATTGGACAGAGAAATGAGATACACAGGATCATTGCCTTTGCAAAGCTAGACTTCAGTGGAGTTGGATTTAGGGGTCGAGGTGGAGAGAGGAGAGATGCATGGTAGGTGAAATGAAGATAAGTTCATTGGGATAAAATAAGAGGTATATGGTCCTTGGTGCTGGCTGTAAGAGAGGTCTGTGCTGCAGATGATTTAGGGCCTGCAGAAGCCATGGGTTTGGGAGTCAGCAATGAAGAGTGGGAGGCAGGAATAGATAGGGCATCACTGTCCACTTCTAGTCCATAGGATAGGTCCACGGACTTTGGTAAATGAGGCAGTGGGACCTTAGATTTGAAAGGCAGCTTGAGAGTGAACCTTGGGCAGCATGGGGATTTTCTGCTCAGGACAATGAGAAGCCACTGAGGTTTTCAGAAGGAGCTTCCAGGCATTTCATACTGTAACATTTTACAGTCTCTGTTGGGAGGAACAGCCAGACTGGAGGAAAGAAGATTAGTTAAGTGGCTGTTGTATCAGGGCAGGAGGGCTGGAAATTAATATCACAGAATCTACCAATTTCTGTAGTCACCTCCTGACCTGTCACCATCTAGGGGGCCTGCAAATGGATATGCTGGAGAAGTGGCTGGAACATTACCAGGGAGGAGGAAGTACACAGGAGACACAAGAGAGAACGGAGACAGCAGGAAATATTTGCAGTCCCTGGAGCTGCTGAAAGGAGTCCGCCTCTCTTGTTCCCTTGACCTCTCTTTTTATCTGCCTTATTTGCAGCCAGGATCTCAGATTCTGCAAATGCATCAAGAACAAACAAACACAGGAAAATCAATGCAAACTAGACAAGAGGCCTTCCGAGGCTGGGAAGTGGAGATGGCAGGAGGGCTCCATTAATTCCCTGTCTTATCAGGCAGACAGGCTGGTTGGGAGGCAGGGCGTGGCCAGCTCAGGCCTCGACCTATGTTCGTTTACTCCTCTGAGCCAGAGTTTCCTTATCTGAAAATGGGAAGTTGCCATCTTCTGGGTCATGTGACATTTTGAGAAAAATATTCCTAAATGCCTCCGTCAGTGCTTGCTTCCTTTTTTTGTGATTTAAAGGGGCCTGATGGCCACTGCCTGTTATAGTTAATGTGCTGCAGTGTACCCCATTTCCTAGTTCAGCTTTAACTCAAGATGTTGATATTTTGCTACGTTCGAGTTCCCTTGGCAGTGGTTGATATTTTGGGGTGTCAGAAATCATTTACAATGTAGTGTGACTGAATCTTAATTTCTGGGTGTTCCAGTTAGAGAGTGCTTTACCGGTGATGAAGGAGAATCCACTTGTCTTATTGTTGGGGCTCCTGTAGTCTAGAGAGGGGAACCATGCTCAGAGCTCAGGTCTCCTGCCTGCTGTATTGCTATCCGTTCAATTATTCATTCTACAAATTTACTTATTCTATTTATTATTCTGGCACTAGGCAGATCTAGATGCCGAGACAGAAAGAGGCAGGTAGCCGAGAAGGGAAACGCTGACATGGAAGAGCTAAGCCTTGCTCTCCCCAGGTTTGAAGCTCTCCCTTTGGGTGTTGGAAACCACCTCAGAAGAGGAACCAGAATGCCGCCGAGCCTTCCTACAGCCGGCTGAGATGCGGGAGGTGACAGCCGTACCCTTCTGGGCAAAATGCTTTATCATTTTGAGCCTCGGCGATTCTATAAGTAAAAGAGGAGCATTCTTATCCATTGAGATCTACTCGAATTGTGGGTTCACATGTGCTGACATCAACTCTAAGGCCCATGTTTCAAAGGTTCTGAGCCTCAAGGACGAGGCAGCAGCTCCTCAGTGCCAGCTCGAGAGGGACCCCTACATTTTCCTCCGTAAGCCTGTGCATGAATTTTATCTCGGCCCTTTGAATTTTGCAACTGTTTCTGCACTAAAGCCCTAGTGTCTGGCCAACAGTGCTGTTCCAAGCCTGCCCAAAGCCCTCTCCCATGCATGCAGGGAAATGTCCCTCTTCCCAGTTTCTTCAACCCACCTCCAGAACGGTGCTTCTCAGGTCTCACATTCTATCCAGTGTCCCACCCTCTGCAGGTCATCAGACAATATTATCTCTTCTTAGTGGGTGTGGAGTTTTCCTGGAAACGAGCAATGCAACATATCCACAGTTTCCATGCTGATGAACAGAGCTGTGGAGGAGCGTTCAGGGCTCTGGTGATGAAGGTAAAAGGGCCTGTTTGAGGTTGAGTTTCCTGATGGAGATTCAGAGGCAGGAGGACTTGCCAAGGTCATGTAGGTTGGAAGCTTGGAGGGTCGGGGTTTGGATTTGGAGGCGTCCACACTTTTGCCTTTCATCTGTATCACCAGCTAACTCCAGCTTTCCTCTAAAAGAGCTCCTCAGAACTTTGGGGCACCCTGTGCTGAGCCACCCATGCGGGCATAGACCCAGTGCCTTCCTTTGCTCATGGTGGAGTCGCGTGCTAAGGTTCCTGTGTAGTTGGGCATTCGGACACCCTCGTGGTCCCAGAGTGACTGCGCAGGACAAAGGGTTTTTATCCACCCCTTCACCCCCACTGCTGCTCCCCTCTGCCTGCCATCCGCCTCAGCCTGTACTGCTGGGAAGGAGAAAGGCCTACACCATGGCAGGCCTAATTCCGGCCTCACCTTACAGCCCACAGCTGGGGTAGAGAGGTCCTATTTCACAGGAAGGAAGCACAGACACACTAAATTACCAAGTGGACTAAGGCTCCCTTTGGTCGGAATTTTTTTTTTTTCTTTCCAACTTCCTCCCTTCATTTCTGCAGTGTCAGAGGCTGTTTTTAAATTTTATGTTTTCCGGTCTTTTAGCATTCTGCCTGGGTTGCTCTCACACTTTACTGGGCAATTTTCAAACATTATGCTTCAGTCCTGCCAGGCTTTGGGGGTGGGGAGGTCATATCTCCCTGGCTATGAAGGACGTACAGTGCGAGGGAACAGGTCCCAGGAGCACTTGGAATGACTCTACAGCATGGACAGCCTTCCCAGACTGCACCCCAAGGTTGGAGTTTTCCCCTCTCTCTGTCTGAGATGTTGTAGCCCAGTGGGTAGCTGTTTAACTCCAGCAGCCTCACTACAGGCCTCTCCCTCCCAGTGAGGCCTTGGGTGCTCTTGGTCCTCTGTCCTACGGCAAAGGAGACCATGCGCTGACCTATGAGGGTCACTCCAAGGAGGGGGGCCATCGACATAAAGCACTTAGAAACACTGGCTAACATAATCCTGACAGCTTCCATGTCACAATTACTTGCTGTGTATTTAAAGTGTATCCACCATTTAATTTCTGTGATAAACACTGAGTGTAGATAGTGCCTTCTTTTAACGAAGGAAGAAATCAGGTCTCAGGTAGGTTGAGTGATTTTCTCAGCATCATCTAGCTGGTCAAGTGAGATGGAGAATTCAGCCCAGAAATACTGGACTTGATTGTCAAAGCAAGCTACTTCCCAGTTTGCATTAAAGATTTGAGTTAATGCTTTCTGTTCCTTACGTGAATCCGGTTCTGTACAGAGCAGAATCCTTCCCAGTTCACATCTGTAGTTCCCATACCTCCTAGCATGGAACATGGTTGTACAGATATTTGTGGAATAAGTGAGTAGTCTCTAGGAGCAAGGAAGCTAAGAGTTATTGAGTCCCTACTGTGTGCCAGACAATGTCAAGCATCTTTTCAATCTCGCAGCAGGTATTACCTTTGTTTTACAGCTGAGAAAGCAGCAAAAGACTTCTTAGCTCCAAAGTTAAGAAAGGAGATTAGATGCTAGATGACCTTTTAATGGCCTTTGCAAAGACACACTTAGAAGAAAATGGAATTTTAATGCTGAAAGGAATTGCAGAGAGGCAAAGATAATGCACTTAAACTCCACCGTGCAGTGGAAGGCAGTGTAATGGTGAGGCTGAGACTCAAGGAAAACTTTCTCTGTGGTTCTGACACTTCTTAGCTGTGGGAGATTGGCATGGCTCCTTGAACTCTCTGAGCTGCCATGCACAGTTTGGGCACAAGAGTTTTCCAAGCAGAAGGTACAGCAAGTGAAAGAGCCTAGGAATGGAGACCCTGTACTAGAAGAACATACTGGCTGTGGTCACTGCAATGGATTGCACAAGTGAAGAGTGGAAAGTGAGGAGGTGGAGACAAGGCCAGGTTGTCCAGTTCCCTGTGGAGCTCAGCAAGGCCGGGGGATTTCATCACAGTCCTACGGGAAGAGCATTTGGAGCTTCCAGGCAAACATTCAGGAAGCTGTTGTCATTTTCCAGATGAGGTTAGTTGGGGCTTGAAAAAGTATTACAGACATGACAGTACTACATGACAAGAGATTGGATTCAGCCTGCATAGTGGGGGTACAACCAAGAAAATTTGTTCTTGGATTGCACTTGGCATGTAAGACCAACAGAATCATTTCCAGTTGCCCCAATGTCTTGGGCAATTTCATGGATTATGTTGCTCTTTATTAAGATGGAGAAAATTTGGTGTGAAGGAAGCCTATAGGTATCAGTAGGTCTCGTTTGAAGACACTAAATTTTAGGTACCTATTAGACATCCAGATGGAGATAGCGGAAGGGAGCTGACAAGGAGGTTGCTGGAGGACCATCCAAAGGCAGGCTGAGCCATGGGAGTGGTTAAGGCTGCCTGCAGAGTGGGGTTAAGAAATCCTGGGCCTGAGCAGTATCCAAAAGCAAGACAACAGTTTGAGGTCAGGATGAGGGGAAGGACTGCAGAGGAAGCTGCACTGATATAGGCACGGAGGTGGGAGGAGCCCAGTGAGCGTGAGGTATCATGGATACCTGGAGGATAATGCATCTGAACAGGGGAGTTCCCTGTAAAAAGCCAGCAAAAGATTGGGCAAGAGGACAACATTACTGGCTTGGCTGGAGACTGGTTCAGGGTGACTTTGATAGGAACCATCTACACTTGATCTTAGCCAAAAGGCCAAGAAGTGATAGGAACCATCTATCTCAGAGGAGTGATGGGGTATATGCCTGATGGGAGTGGGATAAAATTAGGACCACATGTGAAAAAATGGGTGAGCAAGGGCAGTGGGATGGTATAGATGATTAGATGAAAAATACCATACTGGATGAAAGGGGAAAGGAAGTGAAGATGATTTTATAAAGTTAGGTGTTTTCATGACAGTGCATGCTAATGTTGTAGAAGTTAATTCCTACTTCCACAAAACAGTGATCACATGGACCCAGAGACAGAGTCAAGGCCTGATAAGGAAGGGCTGCTCTTCTTCTTGCTGTTTATTCAACACACATCACTGGAGCGTCTACTGCCTTCTGGGATTCACTAGTACTGTGGCCATTGACTCTGTTCACCAGTACATGGAAGTCTGCACTTGGGCTCACTGGTGAGGTTGTGGGTCTACACTACCAGGTGAGTGGTGAGTAGAAGTGATGTGTGACTTACCTGGGTGAAACAACTCAGGCACTTTGTTACGGTGGCCCTTGCAAATGAACACAACCAGGTACTGCCACTTTTCTAAGATAAATTAAAGAGGTCTCTGGACATTGAACTAGCATGAGATTCTTAGAACTCTACCCTGGTATGTGGTTATGGGAGCACCCACCAAGACAGAGCTCTCCCCAGCCTGGATTAGAGTGAGCAAGTCTCCTGAAGACCTATGAATGAGATGTAAGCCATTCCTCTGTTAAACCACTGCAGCTTGGCAATGATACAGGTCTCTGCAGAGTATCCTTGCCTCGTGACTGCATCAACAGTGACCATCAAGAAAAAGACAGACATTCGTGCATGAATGGTACTCACTCACTCTCCAGCAGTAAATCCAGTAGTGTTGACAAGCGCGTTTCAGGAGTGACACACGGCACTGAGGGGGGTGGATGCGGGTGGAAGGCTGGGGCTTAACCTAAGCCATGCTTGACCGAGAGGGCTTCCCTAAGAAGGGTTACTGAGGCTGAGACCGGAAGGGCCAGGGGTAGTGAGCTGGATGAGAGAGAAGCTGGGTTGATGAGACGGATGCATGGAAAGTACAGAAGATAGAGGGCATCTAGTGCCATTCGGAGATGAGAGAAAGGGCACACTGAGGTTGTACGGAGCTTGAGAGAGAGGGAGACTGAGGGGAGGCGAGTGTGTAGGCACAGGCAAAAGAGGGATTTTTCACTTCCTGAGACACTGAAGTAGAACTGAGACTAGAATTTCATTTTCCTCCATGTTATGGGATGGATTATGCCTCTTTCCCATAAATTTACATGTGAACCTCTTAATCCCACATACCCAGAATATGACTGTCTTTAGGAACAGGACTCTTAGAGAGGTAATTATGTTAAAATAGGGTTGTTATTGTGGGCTGTAGAATAATGTGCCTGGCATCCTTTTAAGCAGAGGAGATCAGGACACAGAAACCCACAGGAGTGTTAGGGCACAGGGAAAAGATGGCCACCCATGAGCCAAAGACAGAAACCTCAATACAAAGCCAATCTTTATCTTTCAGGCTCTAGAATTGGGAGAAGATACATTTCTGCGTTTAAGCCACTCTGTGGCACTTTGTCCTGGTGGCCCTTGCAAAGGAATACAACCAGGTGCTGCCACTTTTCTAAGTTAAATTAAGAAGGTCTCTAGACATTCAACTAGAACATGGGCCACCCCATTGAAGACCTCAGGCTCTCTGGGATGGGCTGGGGATAGGGACCTAAGAGTTTATGCAACTGAGACAAAATCACTGTTTTGCCTTCATGGGTGCATTGGGACTCACCCTCCTATGGGTGAGTTAGTGGACTGCCACCAGAACCCCAGGGGCTCAAGTCAGATCTGACCACACTCACAGTCCAGAAGGCTAACTCATGTGAAGTTGGATTTGAAATTCACCTGTCACCCCCAGCCATTTTGGAACAGGATCTCCCTAAATTGCTCAGTTGCACTGACTAGGCTTGAAGTTATGGCCTTTCTGACTCAGTTCCCCAGAGTGTGAGGGCTACACGCTTGTACCTCACGATCTAGTTTCTTCTCTAGAATTCTTAGGAGAGTTTGCACAAAGATCAATATGCAAGTGGGAAGTCAGTTTTGTCATTTTACCAAGTGAAGTGATTCCCACATCCCAAGGCAGAGTGGGAATGCCAGAAGCAACTGACCTGAGAAGTAACCGGAGGCTCTGACGACAGCTCTGCACTTAACATGGAGCTTTAGCCATGAGCATTGCATTCGCCATTAGCAAGTAGAATACTGGTCCCGTGCAAATCCACGTTCCCTTTTTAAGGTCATTTTCTCCCTCACTGGGACAAAATACCTGATTCCTACAACTTGAGGAAGAAATGTTATTTTGGCTCACAGTTCATGGGGGTTTTAGTCCATAGTTGGCTGGTTCCAAGATGGAGCAGGATGCCAGAGGCACATGGCAGAGGACAGAGGAGAAACAGCTCAGGGTAGGGTGGCAGGAAACAGAGAGAGAGAGAGAGAGAGAGAGAGAGAGAGAGAGAGAGAGAGAGAGAGAGAGAGAGAGAGAGAGGGAGCGAGCATTATTCTAGGCACCACGGCTCCAGCAGCTCATGTCCTTCTAGAAGCTCTGCCTCTCAGCATGATATTTAGCTATAATATCTACAGTGGAATAATCCATGGATGAGTATGACACCACCATGATCTGGTCATCTCCTGAGAAGCCCACTGGATGAGTCTATGTGGCTTTAGATGGTAGGAACCTAGAACTAATTACCATAGGCCTCATAGGAGAAGCTTAAATCTGATGTCCCCAGTTTTCAGTTCCCAAATCACATTTAATCTCTCTGTTTATCATCTACCACTCTGTACAATTATAAAACGGATGGCTAGAATATTATCCCATCATGGGAAGAAAAGTAATTGAAAGCTGTTCTGTCTACCCAGCCCCTGCTTAGAATAATAACCATGGCCAGGGTGCCAGATAGAAGACTAGGCCATAGAAAGGACATACATGGGGACTGGGGGTTTTAAAGAGCCTTGCTATTCTCAGTATTGTGCAAAACAGGGTGTAGATAAAACAGGGAACAGATCTCCTGCCTGTGAACATAAGGCAAAAGCACATGAAAGGAGGACTTCATTACCCTTGGAGCCATTCTGAAACATAGTCCAG
The DNA here is from genome assembly GCA_004025085.1 of Thryonomys swinderianus. Taxonomy (NCBI): domain Eukaryota; kingdom Metazoa; phylum Chordata; class Mammalia; order Rodentia; family Thryonomyidae; genus Thryonomys; species Thryonomys swinderianus. Next base: position 34,800 of record PVIC010011316.1, read on the forward strand.
AATTTCAGGCCCAGAAAACCCTCCCAGGCTGGAGACAGCAAAGGATGATGATGAAAGCCTACACATGCCCCTTCAATGCTCTCCTGCTATTCTACCATTTTCAAGACAATCCCCTTTTCTGAGTTGGTGCAGATGTGTTCGGGACCCTCCCCTTTCTCCTCCATGGACCCCTCTTTTCTGGCTGTCTCCACTATCGTGAAGGTCCGCGCTCCAGTCCCCAAAGACAGGAAATAGTTGCAGGCTCGGACGGCTGGTTAGGTAACTGCTCCACTTACAAGTTCTGCTCCTACCTCAAGGCCTGGAGGAGAGAGGTGTGAAATTGAGCAGCGCTTTTCAAGCCCACATGATCTAAAATGTGTTTCCTATTTTTAAATTTGGCTTATTTATATATTTTACAGTTTCTTTTTAGAAATGGAAATAGAACAGCAATGAAAATATTCTTCTCTTTTTTGTCTCTTACACAGACTCTCCTTCTCCCGTGGTACAGCTTCGCTCTGGCCGACGGGCCCATTGTGTGTGTGGAGGGGGTGGGGAGGTTCCTTTAATAGGCCCGTGGCCTGGTTGCTGCCCCTTTTCCAGCCCTGGAGGAGGAGAGCACGTTCTCTTTGAGAACTTTTCTTTTGGAAAGGTCTGTTCAAATTTCTATTCTCCGAACCTCAAAAAGGGAATGTGGATTCGGATCAGGCCAGTGTCCTACTCGCTCGTGGCAATTGCAATGCAGCAAGCACTCCGTGTTCACTGCAGAGTTGTTATGAAATTTGACCAAGAGAATTCACGCACATGCTGAGTATCTGCACAACCTAATGGTGCCCAAGGCAGGATGGAGCCTGGACCTCAGGGGTCCTAAACACTCTGTGTGCCTCGGACTGACCCAGCAGTACAGATTCAACCTATTGATGTCATGAGAGTTGAAGCAATTCCATCCTGATACTGTAGAGGGTACTTTGGGAAATATAAGAAGAGCACTTGACTTGTGCACATTACACATTTATTCAAAAAGCCCAAACTTTACGCTAAAGAGAGCAGGTGAGTGGACAGAGGGAATTAGGATGCCGGCGTGAGTCCTGTGTTTATAAACTCACAAATGAACTCATGTGCGTTCATCTCAAAAGGTCACAAACATCCAGGCTTCACAAGGTTGTGGCTAAAATAAAGTCTGAGTTCAGTGGCTTGCATGGAACAAACGCTAGCTTTTCTTGTCTCCCTGTACCTCTCTCTGAGCCATGCTGGGAAGAGCGTGAGAGCAGCCTGAAGGAGCCCCGTGTGGGCAGTAGATGCCGGGAGGACAGGTAAGAGATCTCTCCAGGCCTGTTGTGTCCCCGGTGCCCGGCATCGTACCTGGCCCACACTCCATACCCGAGAAGTATGGAATGTAAATTTAACTCCAAGGGCAGAGAAAGGTCAGTCATTTGGCAGAGATGGCTGGGACAGCAAATGGTTGCACCTGCATTAGTGCTGGTGTTTCAGGGGTGACTGGGAAATGGGAACAGGGAACAGCTTTGCAAAGGGGCGCGGCAGGGAACAGCATGCCCAGTGACAGGGATCGTGTATAAAGCGCACGGCTGTGACGGGAGATAAGGTTGAGTACTAGGCTGGGGAGGGACTCTGAGGGCTTTGAACTTGCCTCTGTGGGTTCAAGGTAAGGCTTTATGTAAGGGTGTCATGTGTTTGTATTTCTATTTTAGAAAGATTATCTGGGATGAATGACTCACAAAAGTAGAAGCAGGAGCCTGTTGCAAAGATGGGGAGCAGAGGCACATTAAAATCAGAGCAATGGGAATAGGGTGGAAGGGAAGATCCAAGACAAAGCTACATGGTCTATGGGGCCCAGATGTCGCTGAGTGGCTGGTGCAGCTCTGAGGCCTGAGACCTGCCTGGAAGAACGGATAACTGTGACTTTGGCACCCCTGGGTGTGAAGGGAGGCCTACTGCCTTGCCCAGCGAGGGCTGGGGCGACACACTACCTATCCTTCTGGAAGGTGTTTGCTAAGGGCAGTGAGACCGCTCTGCTATCTATTTACCAGGGCTGTCAATCTGGTAAACAGAGGTGTTGTCAAACTGCTTTATTGAGAAGTAGTTTAAATAAATCTTGACGGGCGGATTAATAAATAATAAGGCCTGAATGGCTTATAGAGAAATCAATTACACTCTAAATTTTAACATAGCATGTGCTCAGCTCCAGCCCAGTGATGGTGAAGCAGTCTTGAGTGGTTCCAAATGTGTCCAAACTCAATTCCAGGCAATTTCATCATTTGGGAGATTAGACAGAATGCGTTCGGCGGTACAGACTGTGATACATTCTGGAGTAGCTGAGGGATATTCAGCGGGTGAAGACACTTTGTGAAAAACAAGAAAATTTACCCTCATTCTCTATCTGTAATGTGCAGGGCACGATTTGGGCATGCCTCCCTTTTGCGTAATACCCTAGACTTGGCTGGGGCCTGGAAGGAGTCTGGGGATCACGTGACCCCATGGTTCTGACCCTTGCAGACTAATATTTTGTGATGTCCGCCCTTATTATCCTGAAATGGGATTCCTAAATTATATAACCACCTAGACATCTCATTTTGAAAATCTATATAATGCTCAAAGTGCAAAGTAAATGAAAAATAAAAAGCAAAGTAATTTATAATAAAGTAAGAGGCATGTGGCTATGCGAATGAGTGGATGTGAGTAGACTGGATGGCATCACAGCAGAAGGCAGATGATTGTTTGATGGAAACTGAAATGAATGTGTGGAATTGGCCACTCAAACACACAGACAGCATGGCCTTCAGAATGGTGATTTTCTGAAATAGTGGAGGTCGAACACAGCATAGCATGGCCTCTCCTTGATTTGTATGGTAGTCGCATCCTGGAAAATTCAGGGCATATAAAACTTACGCAAAATACTTTGCCTGTATGTAAAAGGCAACTAGGTGCTAGATCTATATAATTACATGGATTTTTCACTTATATGTTGGGTCACACATCTCAAACTTAAGTGGTGTGTGGTCCCATTCTCCACTGGGCAGGACCTTTCCACATGTTTCTGGCTGCCTGGCACCCTAATGGCAGCGGTACCCTTTCTATCTGTTGTGAAACAAATTTCTCAGAAATGCCCCAACCTTCCTCTGAGGTAGAGTTACCTGTTTTAGACCCACTGCTCTTGTCCAGGCTCGTGGTTTGGAGGGATATAGAAGCTTGGAGAAAGGAAGGGACTTACTCTCATGGAAGGAGATGAGAATCCACGTCTCCCTCTGTCAGACCTCTCCTACCTGCTGGCCTGGCCCACCTCCATCCTGCACCCTGTGCCTCTTTGCAGGTGCTTTTTCCACTTGACCTGCAGCAGAATCTTTTTGGGTATCTGTGGACTTAACATCTTTCAAATCTGAGCATTTGTACTCTGTGCATATTTTTACAGTGAGATTCATCTGCACTTCAAAATTCTATTTTCCCCCATATTGTCTTATTCTAAGCAGAGATGGATAAGTACTTTGGATTACAATGAATATCTTCTGATCTATGGGTCACTGAAAGCACTCTTTCCACATTGAAATTTCTTCTTATCAGCTTGCTAGGATACCTAAAATTTCCCTATGCTTTTGAATAAAGGGATCTAAGTTTCTCCTGTAAAATGCAAATGTTTTTGATTTATTCATATGAGTTCTTCGGTGACCTCTCACGGCTTTGGTTTCTACACAATAGATACAAACATACTCATTTCATAGTGTTGTTATGAAGGTTAGCTTGATTAACACTTGTACAGCTAGTAGCAAAACCTTGTTTAACTTCTTACTTTACAAAGAGGCCTGGTAGAACGTGGCCTGCATACTGCTACCCTTTCTCACGCACCTTGGGGCAGACATCACTAATCTATCGTGGCATCTTATGCATTAACACCATTGGAGCCTTAGATACCTTCTCAAATTAGAACCCCAGGCAGGCAAGACTAATTGCAGTGAGCACAGGATTTGAATGCTTTGTTCATCTTTGTCTTAGCTAATTGTTGGACATTAACTTCCTTCCCATTAATGGGAACTAAGATCATCCCTCAGGTATCAGAGCCTGAGGGAACGGAGACAGTTCTGTGGAAAAGCAAAAGGTGATAGCAGAAGAAAGAAGGGAAAGTGCTTGAGAAAGTCCGTAGGAGGGGGACCCTGAGCTCGTGGCAGAGCTGAGGGCCATGGTGACCAGCTTTGCCTCAGAAGTTAACGATGGATCTCTACCCTGTTTACATACTTTGTTGTCTTCTTGGGGATTTTTGTCCCATCTCTATCTTATTGCCAGAATCCCTATGAAATTCAGCTCGAACTTAATATAAGAGATCACACCTTAATATGAAGTATGATTGACAGATGTGGTGAATATTTACACATTATTGCAGTACATATTTTGTCATTAATCCCTCTCAAAATAATCCTTCTGCCCACATTGAGCACACTCATTCCACTGTGCTTGTCACTTTTAAAGTGCTTTTGAAGCTCTCTTCTGTGAGTGTGTTCGGTTGCTTGGTGTAGCTGCTTCCATACCATGAACGGATTCACAGTGTGTACCTTTCCTTGTCATGTTGACCTGGGGAGGAGCTAGTTCCAGTGAATAAAATGGATGGAGACATAGTGACTCCGCTTTTTCACTCAATGGTGCTCAGCAGCAGTATTCATCATGTTTCTGATCACAACTCATACTTTCAGGAAGGATTTTCAGAACTGCTTCAGAAAAGGCTAAGAAGAGGGCCAGTGTGTTTGGATGGGGGGATCATTTAGAAGGGGATGAATGTATCTTTTACTCTAACAAATTTTTTAAAAATTAAAATATTTGCCATATATATTGGTCATTTCTTGTATAAAGATAATTGAAAGTCATTAATGTTGATTGACCTATTTGTGCACTAGAATTTCTTCCAATGGTTTTGTATGGGTGATGTTATAGTATCCTCACAATATCCCCCAAAACTGGGTACTTCCCATCTGTATCACCCAGAAGTGGGACATTGGGCCCAGATAAATTAATGCTCAGAGAAGCAGTGTTAACCAGGATTTGAACTCACGCTTCTGCTGTTGAGGGTAAAGAGGCCATGCTCTCTCACAGCCTCACTGTGAATCTAGCTCTGTACAGAGAGTAGAAGACACAGGACAAACCCTAGAGTCAGAGGCTCTTGATCTGAGAGTGGAGGTTGATGTGTCACTCATGGGGCTTCCAAGGATGGAAAGAGGCAGAGTTTTTGTCAGGTAGGTGGGATAAGGAAGGAAGGTGTTAATGAGCTAGACATGTACCTGATAAGTTAGGAACTGAAGACCTTAAGACTGTTCAATTAATTCTCTGATAAAGGTCCAGCAATGTGATTCCAAGATTCACCAGTGATAGTATGGAGCATTTACTACTCTATAACCTTATTCAAATCTCCAGTGCTAGAACTGAAAGATTCTAAGATCTACAGCCCCGATTGTCTAAGATTCTGTGACCTCCCACATCACTGAATTATAAAATTCTTTCACAGAGAGAGTGTTCCTACATGTCTTTGGGTGTTTTGGGGGAACAACAGGGCTTCTGTTCCCTTCTGGGTGCTGCCTCTAGTGCTCTGTGGATGGCACCAATCCCTCTGACACTTGCAAATCCTACTGGCCTCGGACCCTACATGTCTTAGAAACCTTTGCAGGCCAACTCTACTGCTTGGTAACTGGAAACTGAAACTAAGACAGGAGTGTCAAACACGTCAGAAAACGCTACAGCTCAGCAAGGGAGCTCAGTGAGATGAGCCAGGCATGTGCAGAAAGCACGGTGGTGGCTTGAAAAGTGCTACCTCCCTACCACAAAGAACGGATTATCACCACTTTGCAAATGAGGAAACTGAGGCACAGAAAGGCAAGAGACTTGGTTCAGTCCTCAGTGTTAGTGTAGGTGAATATCCCTTATTTGAAATGCTTGGGACCAGTCTTTCAGATTTGCTTGAGTTTGTGAATATTTGCATATACATGATGAGCTGTGTTAGGGATGGAACTCCACTTCAAGTTTCAAATTCATGCATGTTTCAAATACATCTAATGACCATACACACGAAGGGAATGTTATAAAATGTTTTAAAATAATTTGTATATTTAAATTTCATGCTGTGGAGTTTCCACTTGCAGCATCATATAACCCCCCCTGCCATTTCAGACTTTGAAGCATTTTGGAATTTGCATTATGTGATTAAGGGTGTAAGTAGCACAGCAGGTCTCAACCTCAGCTTTCATAATCTAGCTTTGCACAGCAGAAGCCCTCTGGGATAATGAAAGCACTGAGGGCCCAGCTGACATTGCCGTGGAATAGGGCTCCTATGAGCCCCCAGGACTTTAGGTATCAACCCAGCAACTCTTTTTTTTTTATAAATTGAATTCTTTATTGGTACAATTTATATACATCTCAAAATCATGTATAACATTGGGGAATTTGTACCAGTATATGACACAAGTTAATTCTCATTTTTACCCATATCCCTACCCACCCACACCTCCTCACCCCCTTTATACATGCTCTTTTATTTTCTTTCTGTATCATATTTATTCCTTTCCCCTCATCACATTCCCACACCAAGTTTCCTATAGAAATTTTGCACTCTATAAAAGCTGTCATACTTTCTAGAGCTCATTTGCATCTACAGGTGTTCATGCCAAAGAGAAGATATGGTAATTGTCTATCTGTGATCTATTGATTTCACTTATTAGTATATCCTCCAGGTGTCTCCATTTGCACCTAAATGGATCGATCTTGTCATTCTTTATGGCAGAGTAATACTCCATTTTATTAAAAAAACACATCTTCTTTATCCACTCTCCAGTTGATGGACATTTGGGTTGTTTCCAAGATTGAGCTATCACGAACTGAGCTG
>PVIC010011317.1:0-41626 GCA_004025085.1 Thryonomys swinderianus
TTTTTTTTTTTTTTTTTTTTTTTTTGAGACAGGGTCTCGCTTTGTAGTTCAGGCTGGCCCTGAGCTCACTATGTACTCCTGGCAAGGCTTGAACTCAGCAATCCTCCTGCCTCTGTCTCCCGAGTGCTGGGATCACAGGCTCTCCAGCCCTGTGGTACTCTTATTATAATCAAGAAATAGACATATCAAACACCAAAATTTCTTGCATCCTTTCAGTTTTTTGTTTGTTTGAGTGGTGGGTTAATTGACTGAATATTTCTTTTTTTGCTTTTGAGACAGGGTCTCACTATATAATGTTCAGGCTGGATTTGACTCACTGTGCAGTTCAGGCAGGCCTCAAACTCATGGTGATCCTCTTTCCTCTGCCTCCTAAGTGCTGGGATTACAGGCATGAGCCACTATGGCTGGCTTTAAGAACACAGTATTTCTTAACAAATTTTCAAGTTCACAATATTGTTAACTATAGTTACTACATAGTTAGTAGTTCAAGAGACTTATTCATCTAGCACAATGGAAATTATATATTCATTGAACAAGTCACAGTCTTTGATACTTTCCCATCCTGGAAACCATTAGTGTATACTTTTTAAAAATGAGTTTGGCTGTTCAAGATACTTTATATAAGCAGAAACATTAAAATCTATCCTTCTATGACTGGCTTATTTAACTTAACATGACCTCTTCCAGATTAGTACTTGTTGTTGCAAGCGACAAGATTTATTTCTCTTTTAAAGCTGAATAATATTCCATTATATGTACAGACTACACATATTCTATCCATTCATCTGTCAATAGACACCTGAGTTGTTTCCACATTATTTAAGTAATGCTGCAATTGTGATGGAACTATAGATATATCTTTGAGATACTGATTTCATTTTCTTTGGATAAGTACCTGGAAGAGGGATTGTTGGACCATAGAAGAGCTCAATTTTTAATTTTTTCAGGACCCTCCATACTGGTTTCTGTAATGGCCATGCCAATGTAAATTCAGACAGTGTATAAGTGTCCTTTCGCTCTCCACATCCTTTCCAACCCATTCTCCCTTGTCTTTTTCCTAGTAGCCATATGAATATGCACACCTATGTCATTTTGTAGCTATTTATTTTCATATCCCTGATGGTTAATGATGTTGACCACCTTTGCTTACAGCTGTTGGCCATGTGTATGCCTTTTTTTCCCTGATATCACCATTCAGAACCATACTGGCTTTATTTTTTTCCTTTTTAGTGCTAGGGATTGAAATCATGCTAGTGAAGTGTTTTGCCTTTGAAATACATCTTTAGTTCATTTTAAAATTTTATATTATGAGGGGCTGGAGATTTAGCTCAGTGGCCCTACACCTGCCTTGCAAGCGCAAAGTCCTGATTTTGATCCCTGGTACCAAGAATAAGTAAATACATAAAGTAAAATTTTACATTATGACTGCACCTTGCTAACTTGTCCAGACTCAAAATGTTAATCTTCCTGTCCAGCCTCCAAGGTAGCTAGGATTATAGGTGTGCACCACTGTATTTGATTTACTTATTTTTAGATTCAGTTACTTGTACTTTTTGTTCAATTGAATTGTAAGAGTTTTTTATATAATGTTTTATATCTTAATCCCTTATCGTATAGCTTTGTAAATATTTTCTCCTAATCTTCTTGTTACCTTTTTATTCTGCTAATGGAGTCTGTGGAGAGACTTCTCAGATTATTGCGTTCTCTGTTTTTACTCCTACTGCCTGTGCTTAAAGGGGAACGTCTAAGAATTTATTGCCAAAATATATCAAGAAATTTATTCTTTTAGGATTTTCACAGTTTGGGGTCTCATATTTCAGTATTTGATTCATTTTAGATGGATTTTGTGATTGTGTCAGGTAGGAAATCAATTTATTAATTTTTGTTACTTTTGTATGTGGATATATGGTTTCCTGAATATCATTTAATGAGATTATCCTTCCCACATTCTATATTTTTGGCACTCTTGTCAGAGATCAGTTGACTGTATATATGTTGATTTATTTTCCCATGCTCTATTTTATTCTACTGCTCTATAAATTGGTTTTAATGGCAATAACATACTGTTTTAATTACTGTTGCTTTGCAATGTATTTTGAAATGAAATGGTGCAATGACTCCAGCTTTGTTCTTCAAAATCTTCAAAATGATTCAAGATCATTTTGGTTTTATTGGGTCTTTTGTGTTTCCATATTAAATTTAGTATTATTTTTCTTGTTTCTGTAAAAATTCCAGGGAAATTTTGGTGAGAATAGTATCACTTTGGGTAGCTTGGACATTTTAATTTTTAAAAAAATTTTGGACATTTGAAAATTTTTTCACTCAGGATTCTTTTTCATTTATTTGGGTCTCATAATTTCTTCTATCAATATTTTATAATTTTTTTGTGCACAAGTCTCTCATCCTCGTATTTTATTCTTTTGTGACCATTTTATTGGCTGTTTTCTTAACCTCCTGTTAGGATATTTCATTGTCTACAAACATAACTGATTTTACTATGTTGATTTTGTATCTTGAAAATGTAGTGAATTTATAAGCTCTAACTTTTTTTTTTTTTTTTGAGACAGGGGCTTGCTTTGTAGTTCAGGCTGGCCCTGAGCTCACTATGTAGCCCAGGCAAGCCCTGAACTCAGCAATCCTCCTGCCTCTGCCTCCTGAGTGCTGGGATTACAGGCGTGAGCCACCAAGCCTGGCACTGTGGTATGTGGTACTGATTGCTGATGAGCGTGAGTCACCACACCCAGTATTGTTGTATGTGGCTACTGGGGATCAAACCAGGGACCTTGCGCTTGCGAGGCAGGTGCTGGAACCACTGAGCTAAATCTTCAGCCATATAAACTCTAACTTTTTATAAAAACTTGTGATGGAGGAGCTCACCCTTCCAGGCCGGGGTAGAAGGGAAGGGTTTTGGTTTATTTTTCCAGTACCTGTAAACGAACTCAGGATCTTGTTCTTGTGAGGCAGGTGTGGCACCACTGAGCTAAATCCTTGGCCCACCCCACTGTATTATTTCAATTCTAACTTTTTATCCTCTTTGCATCAATTAATTATAAGTTTGGACTCTGGTCACCATGGGGGTTATAAAATATTTTTACAGTTGTAACAGGCTATTTAAAACTGATAACAAACTTTTTTCACTTTTTTGAGACAAGGTCTCGCTTTGTAGTTCAGGCTAGCCCTGAACTCACTATGTAAACCTAGGCAAGCCTCGAACTCTTGGAAATTCTCCTGCCTCTGCCTGCTGAGTGATGGGATTACAGTGAGCCACCACGCCCAGCATTGTGATAATGTGGTACAGAGGATAGAACTCAGAACCTTGTGCTTGGCAGGCAGACGTTGGAACCACTGAGCTAAATCCCTGGCCTGAAAACTGGTAAGAATTTTGGTTGCATATAGAACTACTTTTACTCCACATGCCCTCACATTTTCATTTTTGATGTCACATTTACATCTTTTTATGTTGAGTACTCACCGAATTATTGTAGCTGTTACTTTTAGCTTTGTTGTAACCACAGATATGATTTACACGTCACCATTATATTAGATCATTTTAAATTTGAATGCATATTTTTACCAGCAAATTTTATACTTTCAGGTATTGTCCAGGTACTAATCCTTTTTATTAATCCTAAAGAACTCCCTTAAGCATTTCTTACAAGGCAAGTTTGATAATAATGAAGTCCTCAGCCTTTCTCTGCCTGTATCTTTGTCTATTTTGGGGGGGATAGCTTTGATGTTACAGTATTCTTGATTGGCAGTATTACTCTTTTTCTACTGTGAAAATCTCATGCCGCTGTCTCTTGGTCTGTAATGTTAAGAATTTCTTCATACACTTGTTGGCTGTTTGCATTTCTTCTTTTGAGAAACATCTGTTCAGGTCACTTGCCCACCAGAAATTCCGATTAATTTTGTTTGTGCTTTTGCTACTGACCTGTTTGAGTTTCCTAACAGGGTAGGTCTACTTTTATGTTTCAAGGAAAAGTCCAGCACCCCAGGCTGAGGGATCTGTCTCCACCGTGTAAGGCATAGTGTGGGGGGAGGAGTAATGCAGGTAAAGTGAATCTGTTCTTTTTACCTTCTTCAATATATCTTTTCTTATTTTTGTGATATGATCTCTCTGTCTGGTTTTCTAAGGTATTTTATAAAACAGGTTGAATTTATTGGTACATTTTAGAAATACATTATGATCATATTCCTCATTGAGAACTTGAACCCGTACATGATATATTTTGATTAGTATCTTTTGCCCTTCCCCTGCCCACCCTTTAACCCTCCACAGCCCTACACACATAAGCAGTGTTTCCATTTTTTCTGGTTGCTATCACATTTTTTTCTTTCCCCTTTTGGTTTCCCCTGTGGGTCCCCCCATTCTCCCTTTCACTTGAACATTTTCTTCCTATTTCACAATACCTATCATATGTTCTGGATCTCATTTACACCTTCAGTTTCTCACATTAGAAAAATGATATAGTATTTACACATCTGCGTCCTGCTTATTTCACTTATGAGTATGGCCTCAAGGTGCATTCATTTAACTAGAAATGTCTCTAATTTATCATTCCTTATGGCTGAGTAATACTCCATTTTATAAATTAAAAAAAAAAAAACATGTCTTGTTTGACCAGTCTCCATTTTATTGGAATTTGAGCTGTTTTGAAGATTTCAGGACATACTCATAAGTGAAATAGGTCACAGAAGTGAAATTACCATATCTTTCCTCTGATATGAGAAATTAAAGATGTGAATAAGCTCTAGAATATATGATAAATAATGCGAAGTAGAAAATATTCAAAGGGAAATGGGGCATATGGGTCAGTAGCAAGGGGAACGGAAAAATGTGATGGCAATAAAAAGGGAAACAAAGCTTATGTATATAGGGGACAGGGGTTGTAGGGCAGGTAGGGGAATGGGAGAAAATGAAAATTAAATCATGTAATTTACTGGTACAAATCCCAATATTGAGTGTGATCATGATGTGTATATATAATGCAGTGAGAAAGGTTTAAAAAGAGACTTAGCTATTACAAACTATGCTGCTATACATGTGGGTGCTATACATGTTGTGATATGACATTTTTAATTCCTTTATGAATATACCCAGCAGGGAAATAACAGGGTGAAGAAGGAGCTGTTATCCTATTTGTGCTCGTCCTGTGCTACTGAGGTTCTGTTCATACTCTTTCCCGATGTCACTGTCTCCAAGGGTTCTACCAAACCTATCTTCGAGCAGGTTTAGTGCTTCTGTTTTAATATTTATACCTTTAATCAACTTCAATTTTACTTTAGTGCACGGTGAAAGAGGGAGGTGTAGTTATAATCTCTGGCATGTTGTCAAGCTTTTATGGAAGTGTTTTCATGAGTGGATAATTGTTGAAGTTGATGTGTCTTCACGGGGAGGAATGCCAGGAAGGCCTATGCCAATGATAGCGAACCTCTTAGAGACTGCATGCTTCACCTGCAATTCCAAACTCGTTTATTCCTTTCAAAGTGCTAACAATATGATTAAACCCAAAGACTGAGGTTTGGGTCTAGAAAAATAAAAGCCTCGTACACTTGGTTCTCATGCTGACTTCCCCGCTGTGGTGCACGTACCATAAGTTCACCACCTGACATCTTGCTCCTCTTCCTAGTGCGATCCTTTTCAGTCAGACCACAACTCTCCTCAGAACTCTAGTAATGCCATGTTATTTAGAGCAAGTCAGTTTACCATGGCCACCAAGCCCTGAATGGTCTGCATCCCTGAATTCTCTGACCTTCTCTTCCATTTCTCTACTCCTTACTGACTCTGATCTCATCACATTGGCTTTTGCTGACAAACATAAGATCCCACCAGGGTCTATCCTCTAAGCTAGTTCTTCTGCCCGGATTATCTTTACACCAGAGGACTGTGTATTTTCTTGTTGGCTGTCTTCTTCCCCTCTTTGATCTGATTGTCCCTTCTCCCAAACTGGGACAGGGACTACTCTGATCAGTACTGCAGCCTGTCCTCAGCTTCCTGAGCCTCTAGACTTATTCACTTCGGTTGCCTTTTTACTACAGTAATTATCAACCTTGACTTGTACATATGAGTATGTACATGTGTGTGTACTTTTCTTTATTTTTATCTTTATTGGTACATTTTATATACACATCATGATCACACTCAATGTCGGCATTCTTTGCATTCTCTACTTTCTCCCAATGTTGATTATATTTCTTTTCATTGCCTTTTCTCTCCAGGAAGCAGCAAATTCTGCCCATTTTGCTCACTGACACGTCCCAAACACCTTGAAGAGCGCCTAACACAATAAATGGCTTACAAAATATATGAAATACATTACCCAATGTTCATTCAACGCCAATGATCTAGAATGTATTGTAGAATAGTTTTATTGCATATGAACAGATGGAATGATTTCATACATTAAACTTCTGTGAGTAAATTTGATTGTTAAAATAACATGAAAATCGCCAAGTCAGAATTTTCTAAATAAAATGTTATAAAGTTTGTTCAGTAAATGTTAATTTGTTTCAAAGTTTTTTAGTACTGATATAAAATCTTAGATGTGTTCAACTGGGCTAAGATAATGAAGTTAAAGAAAATTCTAATTTTCTTTATGCCCAGGGTCCTCCATTTTTAATTCTAATACTTACAGCGCTTCATTAAAATGTATGCTGTATTTAATTTTCCAGGAAATTTTAGAGGATAAAAGAAGAATGTATATTCAAAACGATTTCCAGTTAAGCTAGTTAAAACTTTTGAAATGGGAGCCAGTAGAGAGCCTGTGCCTTTTGTCGATGTGAGACTGTTCTTGGCATGCTCGTGTGGGTCAGTACAGCTCAGAATACCTTTACCCTTTCCTCAGTGCACCTATTTCCCAAGCCCTTCATCACAGGCTGTACTCTTTCCAAGTTGCTGTTATTGATTCCGAAGCCCCAAGGCAGACATAGTGTTCTCTTAACACTTGACCACTGCTGACAGCTGGGGAAGAAATCTGGCTGTTTTTAGAGCCTCTGCTTCAGCACATAGATCCCGTTTTCATTTCTCCTTTCTTCAAAGAATTATAATGCTGACAAATTTAACCATGAGCCCATAATAAACCTTGGAATATTTTTCTGGAAACTGCTTCAAGCTGGTTATTTCTGATTGTGTAGTCATGGAAATTATGTTTTAGCCTTAAAATTTATGTTTCAGTCTTAAAAGTTTCCTATAGGATCAACGTTAAAATTAGCAGTTTTTCTCACTTCTGCGGGAGGTCAATATTCCCATGTTTTATGGACAGGTTATTTGAAGACCTTGTCAAACTGGCATCTCTATCAAAACTTAATAAGTCCATGTTATCCCATCTCTCTATAACTATATGAATAGAAACCCTTGAGAGCAAGGTCATTCAATTATTTTATGTATTCTTCTCGGAATGTAGCATGTAATATGTGCTCCATTCCTACTAGCAGCAGCAGAATCTGGCTCCTCATTATCTCTTACCTACACTAGGGCTATAAATTCCTAGTCTCTCACCATTGTTTTTTTCATTAATGACTTGGGCTATGGATGTAGTGAATCACGGGTGAGTAGCCCAGATATTACCTATTTTATCAATTTGCATGTTACTCCCTCTCCTCGAAATGACTTTCACCCATCGCTACCTGGCTCAATCCTGCCCAGCCTTTCAGGTTCATTTCACACGCCACCTCCTCTGGCATAGTGTCTCTGACACCTCAGAGTGGCACTATAGACTGTGGTTAAAGGCTGAGGTTTGAAATCAGATTGCTGGGTGCATTTATTGTGCTTTCTATTAATTGTGTAAATCAAGGGCATTATTAACCTCTTTGCACCCCACTCTGTTAACTTTAAAGAAAGTAAAAACATCTACTCAGTAGGATTGTTGTGGGGATTAAATACACTGATAACACAAATCGCTTAGGATAGCCCTTGTCTCATACTAACCACTCAGTAAATTTAGTTCTTGTGAGTGGTACACTAGACACATTGACATTTGTATTTTGTTACCAGTCTGGTGCCTTAAGTAGGTTTTACTGTATGCTTCTATTATTGCTGCTTAACGCTGATTTAAAAAAAAATTATCAGTACATGTTTACAATACATAATGATTAAATCATTGTGGGAGTTCATACATATACATAACACTGTAATATTTAATTTCCCCTTTTCTTTCCCTTACCCTTTTCTCCACCTCTAGCTCCCCTTCCCAATTGCAAAGATCTAAGCAATGAATGGACTGAGCACAGATAATTTTATTCACTCATCTGCTGAACCTAGTACAGTGCTTAATAATACAATAAATATTTTGGAATGCTGAATAAATAAGCTGAAATTCCTTTCTAATGAAAGCATTAAGAATTCTAATGATTAGTTTCTAAAACTGCCTAAAGAATTTCATGATAATTTTAAAGTAATATGCATAAATTGCTGTATTGATTAACAACATTCATTGGTGTCAGGAGCTCTCTTATTCACTATACTCACAGTAATATTGTCTTCAAAGCAAGTTTTATGGAAGTGATACAGTTTAGATTTCAGGAAGTTGCCGGGTGTGGTGGCTCACGCCTCCCAGCACTTGGGAGGCAGAGACAGGAGGATTGCTGAGTTCAAGGCTTGCCTGGGCTACATAGTGAGCTCAGGGCCAGCCTGAACTGCGAAGCAAGACCCTGTCTCAAAAACAAAACAAAACAAAAAAGATTTCAGGAAGTTGAAACCGAGGAAAATATGCAATTTTTCTCCTGCCAAAGAGGGACTCAAGAATATGCTAAATTACTTCCCCTACCAACTCAACATTGCATTAAAATGGCCAATCTACTTTCAAGTTTATCATTTACAAAATTAGAACTTTTTCAATCATTAATAATTTCAATTAAAATGATACTTTTTAAAGTATATTTCAGTATTTCTGGACAAAAGTTAACATACACATAGAGGAAAATTCTATTAATACCAGTGGGAACAGAATTTTGTATTCTTTTTCTTAGTGAACTATGTTGCATAATGCTGAAATAAATTACTTTAGAAAACTGAAAGCTTATACTTAACATATATTTGCAGTCCATTCTTCATGATTGGAAACAACATAGTCCTGTGACACTTAAAGATCTTATTTTATAATAATTACAGTGGCTGGGCATGGTGGCTCACGCCTGTAATCCCAGCATTTGGGAGGCAGAGGCAGGAGGATTGCTGAGTTTGAGGCTTGCCTAGGCTACATAGAGAGCTCAGGGCAAGTCTGAACTACAAAGCGAGACCCTGTCTCCAAAATAATGATAATAATGATAATAATAATAATAACAATGACTAAACTCATTTTATAACATAAAATCTATTATTATTGCATTTAAGCCACTTGATAATATTTAGCTATTAGTACATTATTTCAAATTGACCCAGAAATAAAAATTTAAAAAAGTGTTGATTCATTCACAAAACTCCAGAAAATCAAACACATTTTTGCTGAACCTAAACAAGGAAGCATGTAGTGCTAGCAGCTGAAATAGTTCTAAAATTAAGTGAGAAGGATGACTAAACATATACAGAGGACCCATGTATAACAAGTAGGGTGAATGCTACTTCTGGAAAATTAAACGGAGAAAAGATTAGAATGTTTTTTGTAGTACTTGGAAAGAAACCCAGTCTCAAATATGCTAAGGAAATGTTCTGCCATTTAGCTGTACTGCTCTCTGAGGATGCACATTGTCAACAGCTCAACAAGCTAAGGGCAGAACTGGAGAGCAGGCCTAGGAAATAAATAAGGAATGAAAGGCTGAGCGATGTTACACAAAACAATCTAAACTACAAATATATCTGTGTGCCACCACTTCCACAAGCACCTTAAACAGATGTCAACAGTCAAATAAGAAAACTGTTTCTCTTTAGGTCATTAGCCCAATATAGAGAATGTTGGATGAGACTATGTGAGTATAAAGTCTTATTTGCTGGTCACCAGGAGATGGAAAGAAAGTGGATTTTACCTTTAAATATGTTAGTGGAAGATGCACTGTCACTGACTGAAGGTCTCAGATTGAGGATTCTCTGAGTTTAGAAAAAAATGTAGTTCTACAAGGTCCCAGTCACATTGTTTTAGTCATACAAAGCCCTTCCCTTTACACTGCTTTCCCCCTGGACAATATTACATGCTTTCCTTAATTAACCTTCTACCTCAGGCCAGTTTGTTTCAAATTTATCTGTTGCTCACGTCTTAGGGAATTCTTACTAAGACTCAAAGCTTCTGAGGTTTTTGTTTTGTTTTATTTTATTTTATTTTATTTTTCTATTTTGGGGATCTCTGTTACAGGGATCTAAAGAACTCATTGATTTAAATCTCAGAAATGGGTTTCCACTTCTCATTTTATAGTACAGCTACAATTATGTAATTCTAAACTCTTAACCAATCAAATTGCCTCCTTGGCTGACTTTCCACATGTCATCATCTGTGCTTGCCGCTATGTTCTTTTCTCATCCGAGCATATGCCAGCCAGGAGGAAAACATAAAAACAGATGACATTGGCCACACAGGCCTTCAGCTCATGGCATGCAGTACACAGCCGGCCCTGTAGCGTCCACCCCATCCCTTCAGTCTGGCTTTGTTCCAACTTTCTAGCAGCTCAATTGTGAAGTAGAAATGATCATTTTTTCCAGATAATATTCTGCATACATTAAAAGCAAAACAATTGCACAATTAACCATGGGGGCTCACATTAAACTCTATTCCCTCAGTATTAGTTTAGGTGCTCATGGAAACAGATATCAAAACAGCATTAAATAAAACAGAAGTTTATTAGGAGGTGTTTTGTGTGTGTGTGGGGGGTAAAGGACCACAATACAATTTCAACTCTGTCAAGAGAGATGGAAAGAAAAGTCTTAGTTTTAGGAAGGAGGAGGAAGTGCCCTGAAGCCAATGTTGTTCCTTTGAGAAGTCCTGCGTCATGCAAGACTATTTCTGCCCACACATGTGCCTATGCACACGCACCGGCCAGGCCAGCAGGGGCCTGGGAAAACTGTGGCTAGGAACTCAGGACTCAGCAGCTAGGGCACCGCCGGGTCGCACTCCACACAGGAGGCCACCTGAGAACACTTTCATGGCTACCACACCCCACTGTCATTTTGACAATTGTGAAGAGACATAAACATAAATGATTTACTTGGATCAAGCCTGGAACTTGGTGTACCTCGGAAACGGATACTTCCCAATTATTTTAGTCTTCTTGGCCAGCTGGATTTGCCCTTATTCCAATTATACCAGCTATGAGCTTTATAAATCTCAAAGTGTGAGGATGTACGCTCCATGGAACTGGTAGTCTAGCAAAGGTTAGAGACATGTCAGCAATGATACATAATGCAAGGTGAAAATCAAGGTGTGTTTGATAAGGGTGTAAGCAGTGTATTGTGGGGGAGCAGGGAAGCCTGGGAGATTTCAATGTTAGTACATGAGCACTTTTACAGATGCGGAATTAGTTGAGAGGAGCCCAATTCATTTGCACAAGAGCTAATGAGTTAATGTAGACCATGGAGACTTGTAGGTCCCAAACTTTAGGGCAATCAGAACTGCCTGGAGGCCTTATTAAAACTAAATTCACTCCCGGCTGATGAAGTTTTGAATCAGTAAGTCTGGAGATGTGGCCCGAGAATTTGTACTACGAATAGTTTCCCAAGTGCTAACGCTGATGTCACTGGTCCAAGCAGCACTCTTAGTTCAAGTGAGTAAAATGAGCATAATGTTTTGTTTGGTTTTATAATGGAGTTACCCAAAATAATTGTACTCATACTTCCTTCTCTTTAGTTAGCCTCAAACATATATAGGATCACTGTTAAAAGCACAGGAACTGTAAAATCAAGTAAATCTAATTTAATATTGGGAATCTGACTGGTTTTTCTATTTTTTGTTGGATTTATTGCTTCCTCCATCCCTCAGCCCTTGGGCAATAATTCAGTTCTGTCCTTATATTTTTCTACCTTTGCCAAAATGTTAGATGCATGAATCCATACAGTGTGTAGATTCGGAAGTCTGACTCTTTCCTCCAACCAGTGTACATTTAGCATTTATGTGTATTCTTGTATATATCAATATTTCATCCGTTTGTATTGTTGAGTAGTATTCTATTGTACAGATATAAAATGTTATGTTTCCTGCTCAGTTGGAGACCATTTTCATCATTTCCACATGTTCACAACTATAAATAAAGCTGATGTATAAATAATTCAAGGATGTAATCATGTCATTTAGGTAAAAACTTCGAAGTGGAATTTCAGGGTAACATGGAAAGCATATAACTTTATAAGAAATAATAAACTACTTCCCAAAGTTGGCATATTGCATTGTCACAGCAACGTACAAATATTCAAATTTTTATATAACTTTATTATTTAATATTGTTGGTTTATTTTTAAAAATGCTTGCCATTCTGATAAAGTATGTAGTGAAATTTCATTATTTTAATTTCACTATCTTGAGTGCTAATGATATTCTTATTCATTTATGCACCAATCTACCATCTACACATCTTTACTGAAATTTTGTTTTACTGCTTCTAACAAATAACTTCAAATAGTATATCAGCCTGCTCTAAATATTCTACCATTACATTTATTAAAAAATCTTAAAATAGTGTAATTTATTTTCTTCTCTTGGCCTTTGTTCTTTCCATGCACTTATGCATCTCTCATAAATAATGCAATACTTCTTAATTTTATTCAAATATTCATTTACCTTCTAAAGTAATTTATAATAACACATTATCTTTATTTTTTTCTATTTACCAAGTTACTATTGCTGGTATTTTTCACTCCTTTTTACAGATGCAGATTTCTCTCAGGCATTATTTCCTTCCATCTGACTTTCTTTAAAACTACATGCCTTTTGGTGGTGTATTCTTTGACTTTTATTTGTATAGATGAGTCTTTACTTTTAATTGAACTCTTTATTGGTACAATTTATATACATCTCACAATCACATATAACATTGGGGAAGCTGTACCAGTATATGACACAAGTTAATTCTCATTTTTATCCATATCCCTACCCACCCACACCTCCACACCCCCTATATACATGCTCTTTTATTTTCTTTCAGAATCATATTTATTCCTTTCCCTCATTACATCCCCACACCAAATTTCCTATTCTACAAAAGCTGTCATACTTTCTAGAGCTCATTTGCATCTACATGTGCTCATATCAAAGAGAAGATCTGGTATTTGCTTATCTGTGATCTATTGATTTCACTTATTAGTGGGTCTTCCAGGTGTATCCATTTGCACATAAATGGATCCATCTTGTCATTCTTTACGGCAGAATAATACTCCATTTTATAAAAAACAACATCTTCTTTATCCACTCTCCAGGTGATGGGCATTTGGGTTGTTTCCAAGATTGAGCTATCATGAACTGAGCTGCTATGAACAAGGGTGTACATCTGTCTTTCCAATGTGGTTTTTAAAATTCTTTTGGGTATATTCCTAACAGGGGGATAGCTGGGTCAAATGGGACCCCTAGTCCTAGGTTTTTGAGAAATCTCCACACAGATCTCCACAATGGTTGCACAAGTCTACAATCCCACCAACAGTGGAGAAGGGTTCCTTTCTCCCCACAGCCATGCCAGCATTTATTGTTGGTTTATTTTGTAATAGCAGCCATTCTTTGTGGAGTGAGATGAAATCTCAGTGTTGTTTTCATTTGCATCTCTCGAATGACCAATGACATTGAATATTTCTTCATATGCTTCTTGGCTGCTTTGACTTCTGCCTCTGAAAAGTTTCAGATGCCCACTTTTGAAATGGGTCTTTAAACTTGGGGAGGCTGATCTGTATAAATTCTTTATATATTGTAGATAATAGCCCTTTGTCTGATAAACAGCTAGTAAATATTTTTCCCATGTTATTGGTTATCTTTTAGCAATGCTAATGACTTCTTTTGCTGTGCAGAAGCTTTTCAGTAGGATGAGATCCCATTTGTTGATTCTTTCTGCTAGTTCTTGTGCTATAGAGGTTTTATTCATAAAGTCTCTGCCTAAGCCAGTGTCTCCAAGAGTTTTACCTAATCTGTTTTCCAGAAGGCTTACTGTTTCTGTTTTAATGTTTAAGTCTCATATCCATTGTGAGTTTAGTTTTGTGCATGGTGAAAGAGATAGGTCTAGCTTTAGTTGTTGGCACGTTAAAGCCCAGTTTTTCCAGCATCATTTGTTAAGGAGGCTGTCTTTCCTCCATTGGGGATGTTTGGCTCCTTTGTCAAAGATAAGGTGGCTTAGTGTATCCGGGGTTGTTTCTGGGTCTTCTAATCTATTCCACTGGTCCTTGGGTCTGTTACTTTGCCAGTACCATGCTGTTTTTATCACAGTGGCTTTATAGTAGAGTTTTAAATTGGGGATTGTAATACCCCCTGCCATGTCATGGTTGCTTAGAATTGCTTTTGCTATTCTAAGTTTCTTGTGGTTCCAGATGAATTTTTGTAGTGTTTTATCTAGCTTTGTGAAGTATACTGTTGGAATTTCAATTGGAATTGCATTGAATCTGCATAGTAGTTGTGGGAATATAGCCATTCTGACGATGTTGGTTCTCCCTACCCAGGAACAAGGGATATCTTTCCACTTTCTGATCTCTTTTTCTATCTCGTTTTTCAGAGTCCTATAATTTTCAGAGTAGAGGTCTTTCACTTCCCTTGTTAGGGTGATTCCTAGATATTTCATTTTTCTGGATGCTACTGTGAAAGGGATTGACTCCCCCATTTCTCTTTCAATGAGTCTGTTGTTTGTGTAGACAAAGGCTATTGATTTTTGAGCGTTAACCTTATATCCAGCAACACTACTAAATTGGGTAATTAAGTCTAGCAGTCTTTTGTTTTTAGGATCCTCTAAATAGAGCATCATATCATCAGCAAATAATGAGTTTAACTTCTTCCTTTCCTATCTTTTTTTTTTTTTTTTGAGACAGGGTCTCACTTTGTAGTTCAGGCTGACCCTGAGCTCACTATGTAGCTCAGGCAAGCCTCAAAGTCAGCAATCCTCCTGCCTCTGCCTCCAGAGTGCTGGGATGACAGGCGTGAGCCACCACACCCAGCATTGTGATATGTGGTACTGATGGATGCTGGGCATGAGTCACCATGCCCAACATTGTATGTGGTTACTGGGATTGAAATCAGGGCCTTGTACTTGCAAGGCAGGTGCCGGAACCACTGAGCTAAATCTCTGGCCCATCCTTTCCTATCTTTATTCCTTTTATATCTTTGTCCTGCCTGATTGTTATGGCTAATGTTTCCAGCACTATATTGAACGAGAGTGGTGACAGCAGGCATCCTTGTCTCATTCCTGAGCTTAGTGTAAAAGGTTTCAGTTTTTGCCCATTAAGTATGATGCTGGCTGTTGGTTTCTCATAAATAGCTTGTATTAAATTGAGATAAAGTTAATCAATTCTGATTCTCTGTAGGGTTTGGATCATAAATGGGTGTTGGATTTTGTCAAATTCTTTTTCGGCATCTATTGAGATAATCATATGGTTTTTGTCCTTGAGTCTGTTAATATAGTGTATTACATTGATTGATTTATGTGTGTTGAACCAGACTTGCATCCCTGGGATAAATCCGACTTGATCAGGGTGTATGATTTTCTTGATAACTCTCTGTATTCTGTTTGCCAGTATTTTATTGAGGACTTTTGCATCAATGTTCATTAGAGAGATTGGCCTGTAGTTTTCTTTTTTGGTGGGATCTTTGCCTGCCTTTGGAATCAAGGTGATGGTTGCTTCAAGGAATGATTTGGGGAGTACTGCTTCCTTTTCAATTTCATTAAAAAGGTTGAGAAGTACTGGTATTAACTCTTCTTTAAAAGTTTTGTAGAATTCAGCAGTGAAGCCATCAGGTCCAGAGCTTTTCTTTGTTGGTAGGTTTTTTTGTTACATTTTCAATTTCCCAGATTGATATCAGGTTGCTTCACACTTTTATGTCCTCTTCGTTCAGCTTTGGAAGTTCATATGTGTCTAGGAATCTATCCATTTCTTCTAGATTTTCCATCTTCTTGCAGTACAAATTTTTAAAGTACGTGTTTATTATCCTGTGGACTTCTTCTGGATCTGTGCTGATTTCCCCATTTTCATTCCTTATGGCATGGATTTGAGCCTTTTCCTCTCTTTGTTTGATAAGGTTGGCTAAGGGTTTGTCAATTTTATTTATCCTTTCAAAGAACCAACTCTTTGATTCATTGATTCTTTTTATTGTTCTCTTTGTCTCCATTGCATTAATTTCTGCTCTGATCTTTATAATTTCCTCTCTAGTATGTGCTTTGGGTTTGTTTTGCTCCTCTGTTTCTAATTGTCTGATGTTCATCATTAGATTGTTTATTTCAGTTTGCTCTATTTTCCGAGTATAGGCATTCACTTCTCTGAATTTCCCTTGCAGAACTGCTTTCATTGTGTCCCATAAATTCCTGTATGTTGTGCTGGGGTTGTCGTTTAGTTGTAGAAACTGTTTAATTTCTTCTTTAATTTCTTTTGTGGCCCATTGGTTGGTCACCAGAGTGTTGTTCAATTTCCATGTGTTTGTGAGGATCTTGGAATTTCTTCTGCTATTCAGCTCCAGTTTCAAGGCACTATGATCTCATAGTATGTGGGGGAGAACTTCGATTCCTTCACATTTATTTAAGCCTATTCTATGGACTACAATGTGATTGATCTTGGAGAATGATCCATGAGCAGCTGAGCAAAAGGTATATTCTCGCTTTGTAGTGTGAAAAATCCTGTAGGCATCTAATAAGTTCATTTGCTCAAAAGTTTGATTTAGCTCAAGTATTTCCTTATTGATTCTTTGTCCAGTTGATCTGTCAATTTGTGACAGTGGAGTATCAAAGACCCCTACTACTATTGTATTCGTTGTTAACTGGCTTTTCATGTCCAGTAATGTTTGTTTTATATAGCTGGGTGCATTAAAGTTTGGTGCATAAATATTTATGATTGTTATTTCTTTCTCTTGGATAGTTCCTTGTATGAGAATATATTGACCTTCTTTACCTCTTTTAATCAGTTTGGGTTTGAAATCTATTGTATCTGCAAACAAGATAGCCACTCCTGCTTTTTTGCAGTTTCCTCTGGCATGGAGGATTGTCTTCCCACCCTTTATTGTCAGTCTATGGGTTTCCTACTGAATTAGGTGTGTTTCCTGTACGCAGCAGATTGTAGGATTTTGCTTCTTGATCCAATCTGCTAGCCTGTGTCTTTTTTTTTTTTTTTTTTTTTTTTTTTGAGACAGGGTCTCACTTTGTAGTTCAGGCTGGCTCTGAGCTCACTATGTAGCCTAGGCAAGCTTCGAACTCAGCAATCCTCCTGTCTCTGCCTCCCGAGTGCTGGGATTACAGGTGTGAGCCACCACTCCCGGCTTAGCCTGTGTCTTTTATTTGGCCTATTGAGTCCACTGACATTAATGGTTATGACTGATATGGACATATTCAGAGCTACCATGTTTCCCTTGGTTCTTGGTTTTTTTATTCCTTGCTTTTCCCCTTTTCTATTTAGTTTCTTGTTTGCCCCAACGCATTCACTCTCCTGGGTCTTGTGGGTATGGAATTTTCTCGTTTTTTTTTTTTTTTCAAGATGTTCTTTAGAATGTTTTGGAGTGCAGGTTTCGTATTTGTGAAGTTTTTCAGGTGTTCTTTATCATAAAAGTATCTTATTTCCCTGTCCATTCTGAAAGATAGTTTTGCAGGATACAACAGTCTAGGTTAGAGGTTGTTTTCCTGCAATGCTTGAAATACTTCCCCCCACACTCTCCTTGCACTGAGTGTTTGTGGTGAAAAGTCTGCTGTGATCCTAATGGGCTTCCCTTTGTAGGTGATTTTCTTCCTTTCTCTCACTGCTTTCAGTATTGCATTCTTTTGTTGTGCATCTGGAACCTTGATAATTATATGTCTAGGTAACCTTGATAATTATAGGTCTAGATATTTTTATGTCACGGCATTGTGGAGTCTGATAGGCCTCATTTATCTGTATGTCCATTTCTTTTACTGTGAAGCTTTCTGTTATCTCTGACAATAGCTTTTTTTAATGTCTTTTACACTGTCTCCTGCTTCCTCAGTGACTCCAATCAGTCTTATATTATTTTTCTTTGAGTCATCTAGAAGCTGTTGAATTGATTTCTCATGGTCCCTTGCTCTTTTCCATAGATTATACCTTTCGTGCTCGTTGGCTGCTATGCTGTCCTCTAGGTCTGAGATTCGGTTCTCTGCTTCATTCATCCTACTGCGCAAGCTTTCCTTCTCCTTCATCACTCCCTTGAGCTCTGATTGAAGCTGTTTAAAAGGTTCCATTGCTTCTGCTATCTTGGATTCTATCATCTTGCTTATCTTTAATGATGTCTTTCACTGTGGACAGTGTCTCTGTTTTGATCACAGAGATGAGTTCTGATTTCCATTTTACTAGACCTGCTTTAGTTACCATCTCCAAGAGTCCTGGTATTTGAGTTTCAGTTTGCCCTATTTAACTTTTCTCTGAATTTCCCTGTGGTGGTGATCTTTGTGTCTGATTTTTTAAAATATATTTTCCTCATTTCTACTCTTTTGTTGTTACTAATACTATTTGTTTGATTCTTTGCCTGATGACAGGGCAATGTTTGTTGCAGGTCTCTTTCTTTCTATTATCTGGGGCCCTTTGTATGTGGCACCTTTCTGAGGTTTCCTCCTTGAATCTGTAATGACCCTTCAGAGTTCACAGTTCTAACACATCATGGGAGGAATTAGAGCAGAATTATCACATCATCCTTTTTACCATAATATAGTCAGTGCCAATATCAGCATTACGGTAAATAAAATGAAAAGTGTTGTTAATTTCTATTCTGAAGACTTTGAGCTTATGAGTTACCTCTATGTCCATATGCCAAAACTTAGACTTAATCAGCAATGTGTATACAACATGTAGATCATAAATGTACCCCCAGTCCCCTTTGGGGATAAAGGATCACTGGGGGATCATGGAGGTAGGGAGACAGGAGGAGAGTGAAATAGGGTTAGCAGATTCGTGAAGATCACCTAGACTCAAGTACCTCACGTATGTCAGCGGGTAATGGAGGATAAAAGGACATATATAAAACAGTACCAACTGTATGGTGTAAGAGCAATGGAGACTTTGCGCACCTTCTTATAATAGTACAGCAGAAGAAATAGGGAAGCCTGAGAGTCTTTTACTTCTGGGTATTGCTTCTGACAGGAAGATAGGAGAGGGCGTGGAGACAAGAGGTGAGTAGAGGGATCTAGGAGTAGATGGCAAAATAATAATCTTGCCTGGTCTCTCAGTGCTGCTCTGGTGTGGAGGGATGCAGAAAATGGCTCCAGCTCCTCTCAGGCCTGGGTCCTCACAACGCAGCTCTGGGTTGGGGTGGGGGCCGGTCGGCAGGCCTCAATCCTCCGCTGTGAGAATGGTGCCCAGTGGGCACCCGAGTCTCCGGGATGGAGCAGGGCCGGTTGGCAGGCTTTACTCTTCCAAGCTGGGAACAGAATGGCACCCAGGGGTACCCGGGTCTCTGGATGGAGCAGGCTGGTCCGCAGGCCTCAGCCCTCTGTGCCAGGAACCTTTTCTTCTATTTTTAAAATATACTTCGTGTAGCACAAAATTGAAGGCTTTAATTCAGTACATTAAAGATACTACCTTACTGATGTTTTATGATTTGCACTATTCCCAACAATGTGTCTGTCACATTTTTATCTTTGTTTTTCTCTGCATAATATTTTTTCTACTTCTCTGGTCACTTTGAAGATGTTCTCTTTATCAGCCATTTCAAGCAATTTGCTTAGAATATGTATTGAAGTTTTCTTCATTTTCTCCTTGGAGGTTGACCAAACTTAGTTAATGTTTCAAGTTTATGCAGGATAGAGAAACCTTTAGTCTAGATATAATCTACCACAACTGAATCGGTATATTCAGAACAGTACACTCAATATTCTACTTATAGGGTTTTGTAATATGGTTGGTGGTGACACCAGTTATCCTTTTCTCCATACAGGCCCTGGGGATGTTTCTTCCCACTTCCTTCGGGTTGTTCTTTCCTTGGTTTTACACAGCTTCCTCACATCCATGTGCTAAGGATTCACATGAAATCAGAAAGAGAAGACCTGCAGAGCTTCAGTGCTTTCTTTCATGTCAATTCATTCTTTTCTCTCCCTCAATTCCAGATGCCTTAGCCCATCTCTTCAATTAAGTAGTGACAATAGTCAAAACCTCTGGAATGAGTCATAAAATCTAGGCCCAAGTGACCTAAATATTTCATGCAAACTGTCTTGAGATTGCCAAGTTTGGAGACTATCCATTGATTCTATTTGTAGTATATAATGAAAACATTCTTATTACTGGCCTTGATTGTAACTTATTTTTCCAGTTTAGTTTGAAAACACTTACTGATTTCATTATAGTGTAATAAAAACTGAGACTTGCAAATTTCCAGGCATCCCCCAAAGTGGTTATTTACTCAAAATATTTACGGTATTATTGTGACCCTCTTGCCCCACCACTAGCAAAACATTTCTCACTGATATTTTCTTCTATTATGGGAGAAGGGGTTATTACTGTTTTTCTAGATCTAGGAAATAGATCTTTTTTTTCCAATGTCAGCTTGCTGGGTAATGAAACTTGCTCATTCTGCTTCCCTAAAAATTACTTGTATATTGCTCAGAAAATGTGGAATTTCCTGAACCCTCTAAGCAGCTAATTTTCCTGCAGCATTGTATTATCTGTAATAAACGGCACTGACTACCTGACCTCATTTAAAAACAGTATCTTTATTGGTGCATTGTATATACATATCATGATCACACTCAATATTGGGCATTTGTATCAGTATATGACACAATTTTAATTCTTATTTTTTTCCCATTCCCCTACCCACTCCACAACCATCCCACTCCTAAGTACATAAGCTTCATTTGGTCCTATCTGATCTCAATTTTTTGCTTATTGTAGGAAGAGCTGCCTCTGAGACAGAAGTGAACACATGCAGGTGGACCAGCAGGGCAGGGCTGCGGCCAGGTGCAGTGGCAGACCCAGGGGGACAGGATGAAGGCAGGCAAGCACTAGGTGGGCAGGTGCAGGCCGGAGCACGTGCGCACAGGGGCAGGGCACGTGTGGGGCAGGGTCCGGGGCAGGTGTGAGTTTCCAGAATTAGAAATTTGCTGCATCTAAATTTTGTCCTTAGTTTTGGTAATATAGTTTTAGATAATGTAACATCAGCAACATTTATTAATCATATACTATAAGACGCCATAATATGAGAAACACTGAGTAGGTAAACTCTCACTGGAGATACCAAAAGCTCAGAATTCCTAAAGTCTGAGTTAATAATAGGAGTACAGTAAGTTTGTACCAGGCATTGAAGTCAGGACCTTGAGCTTGTGAGGCAGGAATGGTGCCACTGAGCCAACCCATCAGCTCCAATAACAGGAACATATTTTAATCTATCCTTGGAGAAAGCTGGGAATACATGGCTTACCTAAATGTTTTCATTCCCTCCTATAAGTAACTTTTGCCAGAAATAGATTATTATCACTTTTGCAAATCAAAAAATGACAATTTTGTGATATAGGCTACTTGATCAACGTCATACTAATGACAAAAATCCAGTTCTCTTAGAACTAAATTCTAACCACTAAAGCAGGGGTGGCGAACCTATGGCACACATGCTGTAGTAGGTCGTTTGGATCACTGAAAGCTCTAAAAGGTTCGCCATCACTGGTCAAGCCTATAAAAGCTGATAAAACTACTTTCTTCAAAAATCACTACTGAATATTCATTAGAAAGCATCCTCTTTCTTTAACAGAACAAACAGACTTAGACATGCTCTCAGCTCCCTGACTCCAATCTGTGTTTAAGGAGATTTGGTAATTACTTTAGCATGAAGTAAGAGAATTGGACCAAGTATAAGATTTAGTACAATTATTGATCTAGAAAAACAGAACAGTTTCCATCTAAAACAAGGCTTATATACAATATTCTATATGAACTCCAAATAGATGTTCATTTCAATATGATAGTATTCTATGCCCCATGAATACCGGTCTTACTCCAAAATACTGTGAAATCTATTTTCTCTGTATGGTTTAATCCTGGGGAGGAAGCCTGTAACTTGGTAGCTTGCTTTCTGTGAGTGTCCATCATATTTGATCTTGAACTGTGGTTTTCATCTTCCAGTACTATACTTCTGTTGATGTTTATGCAATTTACTAAGCTACACTGTATATAATCAGGAAGAGTCTGTAAGCAAAACAGAATTAGAAGGGTACAGTGCAATCACTTTTTGAATTCCACTGAACTCTTTAGTTTCTGAAAACAACTTTTAGAAAAAAACCATGAAAAATCATGGAACCAATAAAAATACATACATATTCTGTAAGTACACTGTTAGTGATTACCAGGAAGAAAATTAGAAAATGCATTAATAGAGGCTTGCTTTAATTTCCATTACCACTGAGACAATTACATTTGTTTACTAAACTTCTCTGTAATATTTATAGCTATGTGTCTCTTTTGATTAAGGATATTAGAATATACAAAACTACACTTGTTTGCTATACATTTTTCACAAACAAGCTATCATTAAGTATTGTGTTTATTGTACAAAACGATCTTTCTTGTCCTTGGAAATAATTATCGATCACAAAAACCTATAAGTGGAAATTCGGTTCATTAACTGGCCCATGGCTCTTCCCTGCTGAGTATATCAACTTTAGTTTGTCTCATGTACAAATGAATTTTAAGAATGAGAGGACTTAGAAAGGAATTATCCTGGGAGAATTTTTGTTATGCTCTATCCTTATTCGTTATCATTATGACTGTATATTATGCTCCCTGGTCTTTATAATCTCTTTGTTAAGTACAGAAATATTCTTTGAAACTCAGTCAGGTGGAACATTTGGGAAAACTTGCATATAGTAAGATCTGTATAAGTGGCAGGTTGATACTAATTAAGCTACTTCTCTGTGCTTCAACTTTGTGGTTGTAAAAAAATGAATATGACAACACAGGATTTTCTGACATTAAATGAAATGCTGTACATAATGCACTAAGACAGTGAGGCCATATGTAGATAGCACTTTACGCTGTTGGTTTTCATCTCTTTTTTTTTTTTTTTTTTTTGAGATAGGGTCTTGCTTTGCCGTTCAGGCTGCTCCTGAGCTCATTATGTTACCCAGGGGAGCTGTGAACTCACAGCCTCTGCCTCCCGAGTGTTGGGATTACAGGTTTGAACCAGCACGCCTGGCACTGTGGTATGTGATATTGATTGCTGGTGGGTGTGAGTCACCGTGCACGGTACTGTTGCATGTGGTTACTATGGATCAAACTTGGGTCGTTGCATTTGCGAAGCAGGTTCTGGAACCACTGAACTAAATCTCCTGCCCTCCCTTTCTTTTGTTTTATGCCTTTTTACTTCCTCTGACAGAAAGGATAATATATATGTTCTTGCTGCATAAATAGACTAAGAATATCAACAGAAACTGAATAGTCTGGGTCTTAGTCTGAACCTTGAGTCCCTATATGTCTGTTTATGCACTTGTGCCTTTGCTAACCCCACGAGTATACTATTATCACGTTATGTCACTGATGGAATGGCGTCACTCCAGCAACCCATAGGCCTGCAGGAAGAAGTAGAGCTTCCCTAGACCCACTGCAGGAACAAGAACCAGCAGACAGAGGCTTCTCCAAGATTAGCTCAAACCCTGGCGAACCCCGGACACATGAGCAACAGTAACTGCTTTTTAAAGCCACTAAATTCAACAGTGGTTTGTTACATAGCCAAAACGGACAAATACAGTGTATGATCAATAAAGGTTAGCAACTCTTGCGATTATTATTTATTATCATGGAAATAAGAGGCCTGATGAAATGTGCAAAGCAATTTGATCAGTTAAGGAACAAAACTATTTTTGAAAAATGTGAGGTTGTTAATAAAGAAATATTTTATCTGCTGTTGGTTTTCTGAAACTACTGATAGCAGATAGCATCTGCTTATGGAAAAGGAAATGTAGGTGCTTGAGAGAGTTTTGTCTAATTTGCCCCTTATCCAAAGAAAATAGAATCCCATTACAAATAATGTCATAACACACACACACACACACACACACACACACACACACACACACCATATCTTACAGGATAGTCACGGCATGTAAGGCAAGGTTAGGCTGAATGGGGCTGGAGTAGTTGATCTTTAGTTTCAAAAGCTTATTATTTTCCAGTTTAGTCTTATTTTCAGGAAAAAGGGAGCACATAATCTGTAGTGGTTACACTACAAATGCATGCAAATCTCAAATACCTGTCTCTCTCCTATATATTCTTCCATAAATATTCCACTGTTCAATATTATGCTGTATCTTTCAGGAGGATTGCAAGTTTTTCTTCCCAGAACTCTCCTCTCATGAAACTTGCATAAATATCCATTAGAGCTGTAGGAAAGGGTGGAGGCAGGCGACAAAGGTTTTGTTTTTTTAAATATTCTTCACAAGAAATTAAAAGGGCAAAGGGGGAAGGAAAATGGAAGGCAGAGGTGCTTAACTATCTGAACTTTTAATGGCTCACAAACTTGAAGCTTTTAAAAGCATATAAAAATAGATGCCCTTCAGCTGAATGTAGTGTACAACTTGAGTTCTCCATTCTACTGGGCAATCTGCATAGGTATTCAGCCTGTAAGCTAAAGAGGTTTGTGGCTTGGTATAAGAGAAGCCTGCATGTTTAAATCTGGCTTAAACTGCAAGCAGGAGATGACTGTAATTCTCCACCAGTCTGAGTGGATACTAGAAGAAATGTGGAACAATCTTTTCCTAAGAAATGAAATAATAAAAATGGTTTTAAAAAATCTGTCTACCTTAAAGTTGTGAAATGTGGAGGGAAACTGCAGTTTGTTTCTATATATTGCTCTGTCCTTCAGCTCAGCTGTTGGCCCTGCATTAATATTCAGGAAGCATCAGTGCCAGTCCTGTTGATTTACTGAGGTATTATGAATATGCAAATGAGCGAGAGCTTTTTATGTCTATGGTTTGTCTTTCTTACATGTTTGAAGGAATAATTGGAGCCAATCAGATACTGATAACTTGCATATAGATGACTATTGCTCAGTAACATAAAGCCATTGAATAATTCTTATGCTGGACCAAGATTGATTTCAATCAATCTCTTGAAAACAGTTCTTTCCAGTATCTCTAAATTGACCAAGTTATATGTTAAGAATGCATATTATTTTACCTTCTAGATCGCAGTGACAGCATTTCTGAGTGAGCAGTGTACACTGAATTGAATTTCTATTAGCCAATCACTATTACGTTTTCCGATAGCTTCTTATTCATTTTCCTGAGAATTTAAAAGTCACCTATCCCTAATAGGGTACAAGCACAGGTCAGTGGTAGTGTGTGATTAGTATATGTGATACCTAGATATCAATCCTCGGTGTCTCCCCCAGAAAATCAGGAAGTAGAAGTTGATAAGAGGTTACAGTTATGTGAATTATAGAACTCCTGAAATGTAGAGATATAATAAATTCAAAGCAGATAGAAGGAAAGAGGAAAAAAATGTTACTGGGACATTTTCTATCTGTTCAGTTTCTCAGATGCACTAATAATTTGTTTGATTTTAACTTGATGCTATATATTAATAAAAAGGAATAAACCTTAACATTTCTGTAGAATTTCCTAGCTCAGACAGAAGATAATGTTATAAAGAAAATCAAAGTAAAGAAACCAGCTAAAGTAATAATATTTTTTACTCATGTGACATCTTGATTAGGGATTTCAGAATGCAATTCAACAATTTCAAATTCCTTTTTTCTGCCAGTGTAACACAGTAGAAGAAGCCACAGCATAACACAGAATATTTTTATTATTGTGTCGTAGCTAGCACCATATTCTAGTACCATCTCATTTCTACAGAGATAATCTTCAAATCACCACTACTTGCTGAATATCTGTAGAGAGCTGCTTTATGACTGTGTAGAGACAAACATGGGATTTTGCTCACAGTCAGTCTTGTTAATTAAGAAATTATATGGAGTATAGAAAATACTCTTAAACATAAAATTACAGGACTGGGGATGTGGTTAAGTGGTAGAGTGTTTGTCTAGCATGCATGAGTCCCTGGGTTCGATCCCCAGTAGTGACAATGATGGCGATGGGGATGAAATGAGATTGTTATGACATCCTTCTCTACCTATACAAGTAAATGATGTGTTTTCCATTCAAGGGAAAATAAGAGGTAGTTCAGGATAGTCTATGTTCTGTTTTTGTTGGTACTGCCCATTAAATTTTGAAATGTCAGCTTGAAATAACAAGCCTTAATTATTTTACAAGCTACACATGCCACAGTATGGGGGGTGTGTGTGCTTATTAAGCATATTGGTAGAACTGGGGTTATAAGGGCTCCAAACTCGGAAGTATCCCTTATCTGTCATATCAGAGGAAGAGCTTGCCTGAAGGGTCTGCCCTCAGTAAATAAGTGCTCAAGCCCTATGGTGAACTTGCCACTTCTGGCAAAATCTCACTGGCACAATCTTCAAGGATCAAGAAAGAAATACAATACTACTATGTCATTAGGAAGGTGGAACACAAGGGTGAATTAATAATTTCTCATTTTGCCTTTGTTTTGTTTTTGTTACAGTGCTGAGAATCAAACCCAGAGCCTTTCATAAGTTAGGCAAGTGCTTTGCCACTGAGCTTCAACTCCTACTCCCATTTTTGCATCTTCAGTAGAAAGTCATTTACCAATATGATATTTCAAATTAAAGGAAAGAAGGCCATATCATTCTCAGGAATTTAGTAATTTACAAAGGCTGAGACTTATTAACATCTTCTTGGAAAATAATGTGTGTAGATCTGCATGTTATACATGTCCTATGACTAAATAAAGATACAGATATAGAAGATGTATATCTATTATAATATTATATATGATATTATATATATGTATCTTATCCATGCATACTCTGTATTCAGAGGTTGAATTGGGGCTAAATACACAGGTGCCTCACAGGACAATTTACACAATTTGGATGCAAAACAGCAGTGAAACTTTAAATTGCTGGAAGAAAATATATTTTCCAGAGACCTTCTTTGTAACTGTGTGGATACAATTAAATATATTTCATTTTGGTAAGTCACGGAGTGAGATTGTTGTAAGCGACTTTTCAAAGTAACAAGAGAGAATCATTAGATTATGTCCTAAGAGAGTAGAAAAAATGAACAATGATCTGACTGGTTTTAGTGAGTAGGGTGTGAAAATTTAAAGGTAGTGTTTTCTGATGGGTAGATTTATCCTTATTGTGACATTTGCCCACACAATAATCAATTTGTCCCCCAAATAAAATCTGAACTAACATTACAAGAATAGTGGTGTGAATATGTCAATTTATTAGCCCACTGGCTGAAGCACATACTGCCCATTAATCTTCATTATATGTTTCCACTGATCAGCTCTCTTGATGGCAGCTCACTCCTGCCTTGCTGCTGTACTCGGCCCATGCATCAGATATCATGCAGATGGTCCAGAGGCCAGAACACCATTTTAAGCCAATTATAGGATGACACAATGTGCGAGGTCTACACAAGAAAATTACACAAAAAGAATAGTGAACATACATGTATTAGTTTATCTGCATTTATCCTTATTATTTTTCTTTTCTTAGGAAATGGAAAACTGTTTAGAAATAACTTGCATGAGTGAATGCATTTTAACCACGAGTCTACTCCAGGGACTGTCAGGAAGTGGTTTTTCTATTGAGGACACCCTCCTCACCAGAGACACTAATGATCATAAATGTATTGGTTCTCTTGGTCTTTGATCATATCCAGATGTTTTACTAGTTACCATATTTCATTTTCAGATTTTTGTTGTATCAGATTAGATTTTCAATTAGCATAACATGGTTGAAATGGATTGTCACTGGTGAAAGTAAAAGCTTTCAACTTAAAAGAATTAAGCACTATAAAGAAATTTTCTAAACTTGAATAAATAGGACAAAAAAATCCAGCAAGGACTTCAGCTTTTGTCATTAGAGACTGGGCCATAGAGCTGGTCTATTGGCTGTCCTGTATCCAAATTTTGTCTTAGAGGAATTCTCTACTTAATATTGACCTTCAAAAGTAGTTGGACCCTACTTCTAAGATACAGTTTAGTCCTACTTTTTTGAGGAATCTCCACGCTGCTATCCATAGTGGTTGAATCAGTCTACACTCCCACCAACAGAAGAGAAAGTTCTTTCTCCCCGCAGCCTCGCCAGCATTGGTTGTTGGTTGATTTCTTGAAAGCAGCTGTTCTTTCTGGAGTGAGATGAAATCTCAGTATTTCTTTCATCTGCATCTCTCGAATGACTAGTGGTGTTGAACATTTTTTCATGTTAGAGGTCTGATTTGACCCTACTATTTCCTGCTGGGTATATTTACAAAATAAAGGTGTCATATACCACTGTGACATATGTGCACCTATCCTTATAGCAGCACAGTTCGTAATAGCTAAATTTTGGAAGCAAACACCCATCGACTGGAGACTGGACAAAGAAGATGCGTTTTCTTTTAATAAAATGGAATATTGCTCATACAGAATGATAAATCAGAGATGTTTATAGGTAAATGGATGCACCTTGAAGCTATATTCACAAATTAAATAAATAAGACACAGATGTGTAAATACTGTATCATTTCTCTAGCGTGGGAAACTGAAGGTGTAAATGAGGTCCAGAACGTATGATAGCTATTGTAAAGGAGGAACAAAATATTCAAAGGAAATGGGGCAATGGGTGGGAGCAGGGGAAAACAAAGATGGGAAAGAAAAATTTGACAGTAAAAACAAAATGATGGAAACAAAGCTTATGTATATACAAGGGGTACGGGATTGTCATGAGGGGGGGAGAATGGGAAAAATGGTACTCAAGATACATGATGTACAGGTAGAAATTCTCAATAATGAATGTGATCATAATTTCAGAAAAACATAATGCACACCTAATTTGTATGAATAAACTCAATAAAGGGAAAAAGCCACAGTTTAGTATTTTCTATCTTTCTCTGAAGTAGAGGTCAAGACGCAAATGGAAAACAGCTTACAAGTAGACTGTATGTACCACGTTTGTCTCTTTGTGAATAAGTGCCTCACTCATGCCAGCCTATTCTAGGGCTTGGTTTCATAACGTGCTGGTTGAGATGTCTGAGAAGTAGCAGGCCCTTATTCATACAGGAGCCTTTGTTGGTTATTTTTGTTTCTTAAATGTACAAATAAAAGATATCCAAAAATACTGTGCATCATCAAATTTGCTTAGGTTTATCTTCAGCATTATTAAATATTAATATCAGCATCAATATTAACATTATGTCCATCTTTAGTACACTCAACATTAGCAGACCCTTCTATTGTTTTATAAAATATATTATAGTGCAATTTTATTCAGTATATAACCAACTGCCAACCACCATCTTCATTTCAAATCTTAGCTTCTTTAAAAACCACAAATGCAAAACAACCCAGAAAGTTATAGTACATGATAGCTCTATTTTACACCATGAAGTTATCTATGGTTTCATTTTAGTACATAAATTTAACGTCAGAAAAATTATTTTACATGCAAGAAGCCATTGATTTAAGGATTTAAATAAATGAAACGCAAAGGGCATGAAGCCTGTAAATAATAATAAATAAATGTCAATTCTTAGAAGTTATAGAAAAACTCACGCAATAATATTCACCAATGCATTAAAAAAAGCAAGCAGCTGAAACAAACCAATTTGCTCAAAACTATGGTCCAGTGGCTCGATGTAAAAAGCCCTGGATTTCATTCCCTAGTACCACAGAAAACAAAAAAATCTCTTCTCCAATTAGACAAAGGACCAACTTAATAAATTACCATTTGGGTAAGTTAGAGTTTTCCCGAAGAACCTACACAGCTATTGTGTGCCGGCGGAAGTGCTGCCTACACGCGATAATGAGAAGCTTTGGGTATAGCCTGTAAACTCTGCATCGTCATTTCTAAAAAAGAGAGAATAATGATTGTTTCAAGAGGTTGTCATAATTAAATGTACTCACATTTTTAAATGTTTGCCCGATGTCTGGTCTATTTTACTACAAAGAATCTCTTAACTAGTTTTTATTATTAATTCATTGCCCCAAACAGTTCCATAAAACATACTGATGGTTGATCTCATAACTCTGAATACTCATGAGTGTTATGTTTTAACATAAACTATATTAATATTTAAGTTAGCTAAGCATTTTAAATGTGTATGCATATAGTTATTGTTGTTTGCTCAATTTTGTTCAGAATTTTGTCTATAAAACTAAGTTAAATTATCTTGCTGAAACGACAGATATGTGCTGTAAAAATATGTGGATTACACAATTGTAAAAAGTGGGAAAATCATATTCTAGAAATAATATTAGGTAAACTGCTCCACAAGTGTCTGAATTTTTACTTGATTAAAAAAATAACAAAATCTGGAAAACATAGATGATGCATATGACTATGGAACTTGAATTGGCAAATTCAAAATAACAGTCTTGGAAATGTAACAAAAAGTGGTGAAATACATTAATTTTAAGTTAAAATGGAGGAGCTTGAAGTAATTAAGTTAGACAAATATTTAAAGCGCACATACACACAATTGTACAATTAGCTCTTTGCTAGTATTGGAGATTTTTTAAATTAATTTACCAGTCACCAATTTACAACTCCTTCGTATAAGAGGGTTTCTTTCTAGTGTAAAGCAAAATAACCATTTGTAGGTATGAGTTCAGGAAAGGTGATTTTTTTTGTTTGTTTTGAGACAGGGTCTCACTTTATAGTTTAGGCTGGCCCTGAGCTCATCATGTAGCTCAGGCAAACCTTGAACTCAGCAATGCTCCTGCCTCTGCCTCCCGAGTGCTGGGATTATAGGCACGAGCCGCCACGCCCTGCTGAAAGTTGATTTTTGTCCACTGTGAAGGTGAGAAAATATTCCTGAGGAATCTGACAAATACAGGCATACTATATGTTTGTATTAGCATTCACTTTTTTTTTTTTTTTTGAGACAGGTTCTCACTTTCTGGTTCAGGCTGGCCCTGAGCTCACTATGTAGTCCAGGCAAGCCTCGAACTCAGCAATCCTACTGTTTCTGCCTCCTGAGTGTTGGGATTACAGGCGTGAGCCACCACGCCCGGCACTGTGGTATGTGGTATTGATTGCTGGTGGGCGTGAGTCGCCACACTCAGCATTCTATGTGGTCACCGAGATCGAACTCAGGACCTTGTGCTTGCGAGCCAGGCGCCGGAACCACTGAGCTAAATCTCTGGCCCCAGCATTCACTTTTTAAAAAGCTTTGTTAGCTAAGCAAGAATATAAAGTGTTTAAGGAAAAGTCAAAGTGCTTTCTTCATTGAGAAATACTATATTCGTTTTGTTTATATGAGATTATGTATGGTAATTCCAGTTCAGATTCATATATATAAGAGCAGTGTATATATGATATATTATATATATTAGATAATTTATTCATGCAGCCTTTTGCAGGTTTCTCTTTTACTTTGCCTACATTTATGCTATTCAAATAAAAATTTTTGGACTTAAACACAATGCTTTGGAGTTTTTTGCTCACTATATTTATGACACCACAATTGACTCAAAACGTGATTCATGCATATATTCCAGGAGCAAAGTTAATATCTGGATACATCTTCTTTTCAGCTACTAAGAGACATAGTGACCCTTTTAAATTTTATTTCCAGACTACTCAAAACCAAATCATATTATTTATCAAAACAGAAGAAATAAGTCTTGTAGAATGTGTCTAAATAATTTGGATAATGTATAATTACTTTGCTTCATACTATAATGTGTCAATGAATTGATCTCACTCTGCAGAAATGCTGCCTAAGACTTTCATATTTTCTTCACATATGAAGGAATAAAAACACATTACAGTGCACATTTACTAGCGGATGCTGCATAAATTCTTATTCATAAATATTTAGTTCTTGATTTGATGAGAAAAATATGATTACAGTATATGTCACAGTCTTTCCACCAAAGAGTGTAACTGTATTCTTGAATTATTGCTAGTGCAGATATAATGTCTTTAAACGTATTTTATTACAGCAATGCATTTCCCCAAGGAGGCGTGTTTATAAATGTATGAATCAAGGTGATACAGCTTGCTGGTATTATTTTCTTGCCTTTTTCCTGGATTTGTTTTCATGACTTATAAACATTTTACAACAAAATGAGCCAGGAATGAAGTAGACAAAGAGCTCAGGTTTTCCAGCAAATATTACATGAATAGAGGTTTTTTGGTCATTGTTCTTGAAGTCAGGTAAATATATAATTGCACAAATATTACTGTCCTAATGGTTAGTTCTTCTCCTAAATAATATAAATTTAAGCTATTTCTATTTAGAATATTTTTTCAGATTATGATAGAAAACTTTTACAATCAATTTTAAAAATATAGCTCGTTCACATAAGGTTAATTACCTATCTATTGCATTAGGGTTATGTAAAAAATATTTTTTGTTATTTCTGGAACTGGTGGTACATGCCTATGATTCTAGTACTTTGGAGGCTGAGGATTCTTAGTTCAAGGTCATTTTGGACTGTGTAGTGATATGGAGGTTAGCTTGGGAAGCCTTGTATAACTCTGCTTAAAAATTAAAAAAATACCAAATATATATGTACATGTGTGTGTATATGTGTTTGTGTTTGTATCTTTGATCTTTGTGGTTTTTTAATCCTTTAAATTAGGTGATATTGTGCCCTCAGTTTTCTTTCATTTAACCAATGTTTCAATAGTTATATTTTTAAAATAACTTTGCTCTGAAATATAATAATAAGACACCATAACCTCATGACTGTACATAATTACATATAGTGTTCTCATCCCCACTGATGCATGAACGAGTGGTGGAATAATGCAACGGTTTCAAGGTGTCAGAACTGACAAAAATTGGTGAATCTTGGCACCTGATGCTGCTTTCTCATTTTTATTTTAGACAAATTTCTTTGCTTAGAAAGTTCAGCTTCTAAAAGTGTGTAAAGATAGGTACTTCATGTGTGTTTCTCACAGCTTTGCAGCCAGGTTTCAATTCTGTAAATGGTGTCCATCAGTGAAGCACTCACTAAATACTATGGAAAGGATGAATGAAATAAATTTTACTGCGTTAACTTCGATTAGTAATTTTAGGAATTGATGCTTACAGTGTGTAGCATGATTTCAAAACCATCTGAAAAGCATTACATGGTCAGACTCAAAGGCTTTGGGGTTAGAGCAGGCCATAGAAACTTGCATGAGTTTTTGACTTCTGAGTCTACTACTTTGCATTTCTATAGGAACATAATAATTATTTAAAATGATTAAGATTAAACGGATTAATATGAAATGATTTATGTTTGTCAGATAGTAAATTTCTCAATATATAGTAGATATTTTTACTATGAATAGAAATTTAATTTGCTTAGGAAGTCTCCTGGAAACTAATAATAACATATTTTTATAAGTTTATTTTTATAAATTTTATCTATTAGCTATTGAAGAAAATTTAAGCAATTGTCACAAGTATCAAAAACAACAAAACTTATTTCTCTTTAAAATAACACGATGAGGGGCCGGAGGGTTAGTTCAGTGGTTCCGGTGCCTGCCTCGCAAGCGCAAGGTCCTGAGTTTGATCCCGGTAACAACATGCAATGCTGGGCGTGGTGACTCATGCCCACCAGCCATCAATACCACATACCACACTGCCAGGCATGGTGGCTCATGCCTGTCATCCCAGCACTGGGGAGGCAGAGACAGGAGGATTGCTGAGTTCAGGGCTTGCCTGGGCTACATAGTGAGCTCAGAGCCAGCCTGAACTACAAAGCGAGACCCTGTCTCAAAACAAAACAAAACAAACAAAACAAC
Source organism: Thryonomys swinderianus (assembly GCA_004025085.1). Classification (NCBI taxonomy): domain Eukaryota; kingdom Metazoa; phylum Chordata; class Mammalia; order Rodentia; family Thryonomyidae; genus Thryonomys; species Thryonomys swinderianus. The sequence goes on from PVIC010011317.1 coordinate 33,843, forward strand.
AACAACAACAACAACAACAAAACCACGAAGAGTAATTGTGTTATTGTGTGGTCAATATAGTGGCCATGACCCACATATGCTTTCTGAATATTGGGAATGTGCCTCATATTGCAGATGAAATTATTTTAAAATTTTATTTAATTTCACATAACCTACATAAAAGTAGCCACATTTAGGGCTGGAGGGTTAGCTCAGTGGTTCCAGCGCCTGCCTCGCAAGCACAAGGTCCTGAGTTCGATCCCTGGTAACCACTTACAATGCTGGACGTGGTGACTCATGCCCACCAACAATCAATCAGCAATCAGCACCACATACCACAGTGCCGGGTGTGGTGGCTCACGCCTGTAATCCCAGCACTTGGGAGGCAGAGGCAGGAGGATTGCTGAGTTCCAGGTTTGCCTGGGCTCCATAGTGAGCTCAGGGCCAGCCTGAAATACAAAGCGAGACCCTGTCTCAAAAAAAAAAAAAAAAGTAGCCACATTTATTTGGTGGCTGTCATATTAGAATATATATAGTATATAATATACACCTAGAGAGTGTGACATATAGTACAATGTTCACTTCCTTTTTTTGGCAAAACCTTAAGTATAAGATAAAATTTTGTCAAGTACACAATTTGCATATTCAGAGGCTATTAAGCTTAAAACAGATTATACATATCATGCTATAAATTCTGTTGCTATTCCATTATTATTGTATTAATTAGTTTTCTTTGTCTCATGACAATAAAAGCAGCTAAATGAGTAGAATAATACAAACTTGGATACATGTACAGAAATTTTAGTTTTAAGTTTCATGTAGAAAAAAACCCGTTTCACTCAGAACAAGGTGTTTTATTTCCAAGGTGAAAACACTTGTTTCTTTTTACTACCAATCTCTCCCATCATTTCCTTAACCTATCCATTGCAAAGAAATAATTTTTAAAATATAGCATGACGAGTTAGCTTTACCATAAACATATTCCTATAACTTCAGTAAATGATTAAGTTTATTACTGTGTTGTCTTTTTTTCAGGGTGGAGACATAGATACAACACAAAGTACAATAATGTGGTTTTTATATATTATCTTTTAATTGTAATCCCCTTTCTTATTTTTGCCCTATTTTATCTTCCACAGCATGAAATTACTTTAAGAGTATTTTATGAATCACAGACTCCCATAATTTCCAGAAATTAAATACTCAAACCACATATCTGAAAGGATGTGCCCTGACAAATGAGAATTCTGTAACATATCTAGCTCTTTTACCCCAATTTGAAAATACTCCACCAGGGCTGGAGATTTGGTTCAGTGGTTTCAGAGCCTGCCTCACAAGCAGAAGGTCCCTTACCACATACAACAATACTGGCCGTGGTGGCCACGCCCACTGACAATCAGTACCTCGTACAACAGATGCTGGGTTTGGTGGCTCGAGCCTGTAATCCCAGCACTCAGGAGGCAGAGGCAGGAGGATTGCTGAGATCGAGGCTTGCCTGGGCTACATAGTGAGCTCAGGGCCAGCCTGAACTATAAAGTGAGACCTTCTCTCAAAAAAATAAAAAAATTCCACCAGTTCTTGGTCAAAGGTACATAAGTGGTTTCAAACTAATTCTAGCCTCACAAGAACAGGCAGAAATGACTGGAGAGAATTCTGTACCGACCCTGAGACAGGAAATTCATCCTCAGATTTTTTTTTTTTTTGTACTGTGGATCTAACTCAGGACCTTGCACTTGGGGGCAGGCGCTAGAACCACTGAGCTACATTCCCAGCCCTATCCTCAGATTTTTGTAGAGACACATGTGCCATCGCATCATTTGGCTGAAGGGATGTGGTTCTTAATGGCCTGAAAATTAATATAAGACTCTTACCAAGTGTCCATGTGCAGGCTCTGCCTCAATCCAGTCATATTCAATGGGACTACAGTGCAGGCATCTGTGTGTTTTAAACTTTTCAAATCATGGTAATGTGTGCGTTAGCGACTTGGTTCCAATATGAGCCAGTATACTCACAGGCTCCCTCTAAATCTCACTTTTATTCCATCTTTTCTTATAAATAGGCATGAAATATTGAAGAAGATGAATAGAGCCATTTTGATTTACATGTGCTGACCAATTCCATATTATATTCATCTTACTCAGGCTCTTTATCATCTCACGGAATTATACCTTGCACTCCTTGCTCTACCTACATACTGTTTATGGTCTGAAAATGAGGGCGGCAAGAGGACTAGTGGTACACAACAGAATATAATAGATGCCTTGAGCACCTGAGACCTGCAATATTGGTGTGGGTCCAATCAACCAAAAGGGAGACACTGTAAAAATTATAAGATAGCCATAATCATTGTCCAGTTCTAAATTTCTCTTTTAGGAATGTTTATGTATTTTGTGTATGATATACATTTCCTATATATTTCCTGATTCAATGTAACATCAGAAATAAAATCATAGAATTTTGATAACTGTGCTTGCTCAACTAGAATGTATCACTATTGGCTTTTGCAAACAGTTCTCCTAAAATATGAATCGTGCCGGGCGTGGTGGCTCACGCCTGTCATCCCAGCACTCAGGAGGCAGAGACAGGAGAATTGCTGAGGTCGAGGCTTGCCTGGGCTACATAGTGAGCTCAGGGCCAGCCTGAACTACAAAGTCAGACCCTGTCTCAAGAAAAAAAAAACAAAAAACAAATCTTGCCTCTATCAAGGTGTGTAAGATTGTAGTACTCTTGTCTTTAAGCCAACTCTTTAAGAGATGTATCATTATTTTGAAAGCTTATAAGCTTTCATATTTTATTTCCATATTCATTTATCACTATTACCAAATATTGTTTTAAATTTGTATGTTAAGATTCCCGAATATGGTAATGATCTTCAGAATGTTCTCATTTTTATTTCCTTAAACATTTTTACATAATTATTAACAATTACAGGTTTTGATAAGAATATCTAAAGTTTTTGGTCATTATATTTCATTTTCATCCTCCAATTTTGCTTTAGGTAGGTTGTCTTTCCTGCTGTTGTGTAATTTTGAATTCTGAATTTCAAATAAGGGAATATATCTGAGGACAGCCTGCGACTGCTTTTTCATGATTATCTTTTTCCAGAAAGGCAGAGTTTTCACCTCTGTCATTTGGCCCAAGTTGCAAACTGAGAATATGTTCAAGTTAATTTTGTACACTGAAATTTATGGATTGTGGCAGAAAGGAATGATACCACCAGTGAGGGCAGAATTTAATTTATGAATCCTCAGGGCAAAGTTTTAAAAATGTTCTTCCCAGAATCTAGGTCTAGAGAGACAATCTTCCTCGTCCTTTGGCCTTTGAAAAGAGACGGACGTTCCAGCTGCGGAAGTGAAAGTCTGTTGGATACTGAGAAACGAGCACAAGGTCCTGAAGAGCAGTCTTTTTAACTTTTTTGTAACTTGGTCTCAAGTAGCTTCTAAACTTTTTTTGTTTCTCATGGGGATTTCCTTTTGCTTCCTGAGAGCTCAGCTGTGTAATTACATACCCGTTATCACATTTATCCAGCACATCCTGGTGATTTGTAACAGAAGGTTTTTCAGAGTAGTTATCTTGCCTCATCATTAAAAACAGATGTACCCTATATTACCTGGAGTCTTGATGGTGAAGTTCTTGTTAATGAAATATTAATCCACCTCTTATTCCATCTACTCATTCATCTGAAAAATAGCAAATGTATGTCCCCTCTGTGTTATTCTTATATACACAGAAATAAAGTGGTAATCCAAAACTTGCTACAGTCAAGGAACTTGTATTCCATTGGAAGAGATAAAAACCAAGTTAAATGTACGGGTATATTTCTGTGATGTACAAAACATGGGCATGATACATGCATATAGAAACAACAAATTTTCTAGTATCTGTCAGTACTCATAATAAAAAAAAGCAGGTTCATGAATTGGCATGTAATAGCTGGTATTTTAGGCATGGTGGTTGATGATGCTTCTCAGAAGCATTAATCAGGTGGAAAATAATAAGGAAGTTAAGCAGATGGATATATGTCTAGTATGGGTTCTCCTTGTAAAGGCAGCATTAAGTCAAAGACTTTATAATGGAATGTGGGTGTTTTCATAGTGTTAAATAAGAACTATCATATGTAGAATATTAATTCTTTTAGTGAAAAATTGAACTTTGGAGCATTAGATCAGTCAGTTGGTCCCTGAGGAGCTAGAGTTAATTTATAGTCAACTAGATTCTATAGCCTAAGTTTTAAAATACTGAATGCTTCATATTAGTTATTTGGTAACACAAAGAGCTAAAACAATAACTCAGTGTATGTGCAATTTAATTAAGGCAAAGGACAACTTCATGGAAAATTGCAAGCTAGACACAAGAGATATTTTAATTACCATTCTTATTGTTTTCAGGAAAGTAACATTGAGCACTGCTGTTTTGCTATTATTTTTAAAATAATTTTAATAGCTTTACAATTGAAACTATATTGTATATAGTCATAAGCTTACTCTTGAATGACTTAACCAAACTGCTGAGTTTATTGAAAATTACTGAGATATCTTTATCAATATCTCTTTTTTTGATCTCTATAGCAACAACACAATACCTTTAACTGATCTCTAAAGACGAAAGAATACAAAAATAAGACTGTCTTTTTAAAAACAGCAATATTTCTCGAAAAAAACTTCATAAAAATGGCCAACAGCTATACAAAAAGGTGATCAACTTCACTAATCATCAGGAAAATGCAAATCAAAACTACAATGAGATATCATCTAACACCTGTTAGTATGGTCATTATCAAAAAGCAGAATGATAACAAATGTTGACTGAGTGTGGAGAAGAGGGAACTCAACACGTAGTTGGTGGGAATGTAAATTAGTACAGCCATTATGAAAAACAGCATGGAACTTCTTGTAAAATTAAAAATCAAACTACCATATGGCCTAGCAATCCCACTGCAGTGTATATATCTATAAAAAATGTAATCAGTGTATTAAAGAGACAACTGCACTCCCCTGTTCACTGTAGTATTAGTCACAATATCCAAGCAATGGAAACACCTTAAGCATCCATCAATAGATGAGCAGACAAAGCAAAAAACAAAACAAACAAAAAAAACAACAAACAATAACCAAAAATCACTGATAAAGGGGCACAAGTAGCATATTACTAAGCCTTAGCAAAGCAAAACCTGCTTTTGCAACAGTGGAGAAGACGTTATGCTGCATGAAATAAGACATGCCCAGGAAAAAGTAATGCATGAACTCATCGATTTGTAGAAAAGAACAAAATCAACCTCATAGAAATAGAGAGTAGAAAGAGGATTCCCAAATGTCAGAGGTTGAGGAAAATGGCTAGATGTTGGTTAAAAGACACAACATTCCCCCAAAGAATAAATAAGTTCTTGAGACCTAATGTATACAACTGTGGCTACAGTTAATAACACTGTTGCATATACTTGAAATATGTTGATAGTAGAGAAAAAATTTTCTCATTGTACATGCATATGGTAAATATATGAGGTGAAGTATGTTTTAAATAGCTTGATTATGATAATCATTTCACAACATTTAAGAACATTAGATCATGCTGTGTACCTTAAATATAAATAATTTTTGCCCATTAATATCTCAATAAATCTGGAAAGATAAAAATACGAATTTCTCCATAACCACTTTTAAATGCTGATAAGCAGAAAGACAGTAGAGAGTGAATATGAGCAACTCAGCTTCTCCAGGACAAAACGCCCAGAATCTGAAAAAGAACAGCCCAGAGAGGGACCAAAGCGAATGGAGGGCTTGCAGGGATCCCAGGGGGACTGATACAGGACAAAAAAGTAGGACAGACCAGAGACTGCCACAGACCAGAGACTGCGTGATGTGGTGAGCCTGTGTAACTGTCCTCTGAGGAAGGCAGCAAAAACAGCCTCACTGCTCACCACAGAATGGAGACCTGGCCCTGACCTGGAGAAACTCACATCCGGAAGCCGCAGTGAGAATGGTCGACACTGTTTCTGGGGTGGTACCCCAGAGACCACATCTGGTAAATGATATGTAACTGCAGCATGGCACACAGTTGCATAGATCAGCAGTGGGCAGGTGTGGGGGGGGTCTCCACTTTATTTTAGAGTGCTCAGGACTCAAATTCTAGCAGCAGAAGAGCACCAGGGTGGCTTCGGAGCCAATGTCCTGGAGTGGAAGGAGGGAAAGCTATCTAGTCACAGCAGACCGCTGGCAGCAGGAGAGCAGACTAGGGGAAATTCTGCTAAGAGGTAGGGGCTGGATTCTCCAGACTCTGCTTCCGCAGCCACCAAGAGCCAAAGTTAGGCCTAGCTTTGTGAAGGGTGATGCAAGCCAGTGACCTTGGCTAGCAGGACAAGCCCCTGTCCCCATGCCCTACAACAAGTGGAAGAGAGAAATGAGTTGTGTGGAAACCTGAGAAAGGAAAACAGAACCACAGAGCTCCCTCTTTCATCAACTGATAGGATAAAATGCAGTCTGATTCTTAACACAGATTTTAGTTCTTACAATCTGAGGAGGAGGAACAGTAAGGGAGAAAGAGAGACAGCGAGTGATCGAGTTTACATGTGTAAAGGTTTGTCTCTGTGAAGAAGTTAATGTATAAATATAGAATCGAAACTATAGATAATTGAGATGTTCTTAAGGAAGCATCAAAACAAAAATATTAATCTATTTCAAGACATATATGCAATGGGGATAACTTCCATTTTTTGTTCAACATTATCTTCTGGAGGTAAACGCTCTGACATTTACTACACGTGCATGTGTTGTGTGTGCATTTCACTTTCTCCCAAAGTAAGACATCACTGCTCAATTTAACTTATAACCCTTACACTTAGAAGATTACTTACACAATTCAATACCACTGAATACACTCTACAGTACTGTCTTAAGACAGCACAGCATTGTCTTGTAGCTGTGGTACTTTCTCACTATTATAATCAATACTGCACTGAAGTTTCATATGGATGTATCTTTGTTCATAAGTCTAGTTGCTACCTAGAAAAATTCACAGATGTGTAATTATTACTTCAAAGAAAGTTATTTAAACTCTGAGTTCAAAACATTTGTGATAAGTGTGGCCAAATTTCATATAAAATGAATGTATAAAATGACCACATAAGTTTATAATCTATCTGAAACATATGAGAATGTAAAATACTTTGCCATATCATGTTGTAGAAAATAAGGAAATAAAAAATTGACATGATGAAAAGAAATTCTGTATATCTTTTGTATTTGTCTATTACGACCTGCAGAATCCAATAAGAATCCTGATCTTCATGTCTAAGTGACTATGGACTGTCATATATGAGACAATTTTCCATATACAGTACCATTCCCATTACCAAACTTATATTCTTTTTTTTTTTTTTTTTTTTTTTTTTTGCTTTTTGAGACAGGGTCTCGCTTTGTAGTTCAGGTTGGCCCTGAGCTCACTATGGTGCCCAGGCAAGCCGCCACGAACTCAGCAATCCTCCTGTCCCTGCCTCCTGAGTGCTGGGATTACAGGTGTGAGCCACCACGCCCTGCACTGTGGTATGCAGTGTTGATTGTTGGTGAGCGTGAGTCTCCACACCCAGCATCATATGTGGTTACTGGGGATTGAACTCAGGACCTTGCGCTTGCGAGGCAGGCGCCGGAACCACTGAGCCAACCCTCCGGCCCCAAATTTATATTCTTTATATTTTAAGTAACCAAAATATTTATTGGAGGGATATTAGGCAGTGGTGAATAAAAGATGCTAGTCACTTTGACCTTCGAGACACAGAATTAGGCAAACTCGAGCAGATAGTGGAAATCTAC
>PVIC010011318.1:0-41090 GCA_004025085.1 Thryonomys swinderianus
AAAAACTTGGACGTGTGATTGTGAGATGTATATAAATTGTACCAATAAAGAATTCAAAAAAATTGGAAATGTGTTAGTTTAAAAAAAATGCTTTCCTGCCAAAGAAGCATTATGAAAAGAGAAAAGGATAACTTACAAACATATGAGAATATTTCATTTTAATAATAACCACAAATATTTAAGTTCTAGAACCTAAGCAATTCTCAAATTTTTAGTCTCAGGAACTTTTCTTACTTTTAATAATTACTGAAGACTGTTATGTTGTTTGAAGGATTATGTTTATTGATATTTACTGTATTAAAGACATTCTCTTCCTACATTTGCTCTTTTCATAGTCTTGTAAAAGACATCTACTTTTTCTTGTACCTGACATACTAATTTCTTGCCTGTGTACTCCTATAAGAACCTCTAGGGACTAAACAGTGTTAAGACTCTGGATTTTTTGACTTCGGCCTTTCCCTTTATTTACTGCCATTTTCTGTTGGAAAAATAAGCAGATAAGTCTATGTAAAGCTGGTACTAAATAGAAGACATGCCATTCTCAGCAAGTTGTAAAAATACTCAGTATTTTGGGTGTACTAAAATTTTTCCAGAGCTATTACTCCAGCTCCTCTAACATTAAGAGGAGCCTAGAAGCTGATGTTTAACAGTCAAGCCCTCAGGAAGAAGATAAAATCCTCCTTGATGTGTCTTCCTGCCTGTTCCCTTATCTTCGGTCTCTGAGACTCTTGATGTTTTTAGCACTGCTCGCTTTCTGTACTGCGGTCTGAGTGATCTGACCTTCATGCCCATCAGTATGAGGAACAAGTGTCTAACCCTGCACTTCCGCGCAATTTCAGAGCATCCACACCCTGGAGAGAACTGCTTCGTCTAGCACCGAGCCCTCTGTGAGTCGCCATTTCCTGGAACCGGAGCCAGTCCCCCTCTCCAAGGTCAGTGATGGATGTGGTTGCTTTTTCAGACAGAGTCCTGCCTGCCTGGGGCCAAATGAACCATGAATAACGTTTACGTCTGGCTCCCCTAAGGTAGCTAGCTGTAATACCAGTTTAGGAGGCTTCTCTTCCAGCTTCCTTCTGCCCGCAATTCAAAGAGTTTCTCTACCTGGTGTAAGGAGAGAGCTGATGAGAGTATAATTTACGTTAGATTTACAGGGCAACATACAAAGGGCTAAAATTCCTTTTATTTGTTTGTTTGGTTGGTTTTTGTTTTTTAAAATTGAATTCTTTATTGGTACATTTTACATACAGCTCACAATCACACTCAACATTGGGGAATTTGTACCAGTATAAGACATGAGTTAATTCTCATTTTTTATTTTAAGGGAAGGGAAAGAGTAGGTATTGTTTCTCCCTGGAGGAGAAATAAGTAAACATCTCTGTGCCAAAGTAATGGGGGGACCCTCACTAGATCCAGCAAGAATAACAACAATAATAATAATAGCTACCATTGTTGGTCACACTCTGCATAGCAGGCAGTATGCTGCGTGCTTAAATACCGTGTCTCATTGAATGGAATATTTCTAAACACCTCCAAGTTACATTTACAGTGTAGTTGTTTGTTATCTTTTACAGAAAGGGAAACTGAGATTCCCCCCACCCCCAAATCAGAAAGGCTGTTACTTAAGTATCAGAGCAGAAATTCAAACTTAAATTCATCCAGCTCAACAACCAATACTTTCTTTCTGTCCACAACCTGCAAGGTAACATGGTCTTGCACAGAGTGGCTTTCAGACAGTTCCCTTTCTGGGCTCCTTGCCTCTGGGGAGAATGCTGCGGATCCTTTATTCAGACTTTACTGTGTCATGGGAGCCAGAGTTCCTTGCTGCCTCCTCTTCCTTAGATTAGGGAAGCACCTACATTCCTTTATGTCTCAAAGATAAAAGTCAGTCAAGGAGATGACCCCCCCCTCCCTGAGAGTCTGTGGGCTGCTCCCTTATTGAGGAGCTCTGAAAATAGAATGCGTGTGGATTTTGAATTCAGTTATAAAAACAGCACTTTATTTCCAAAGATAGTTAACTTCTAAATATGTATAACTGTTCCTTCCATTTTGCATTTCCTATATGAAACATAACCTGTAAAAAGAACACATTACTCTCCTAGGGTTATAGGACGTATATATTTGTGTCACTCTCTTTGAAGACTTCACAGGCTATAGAGTTTTTGCTCCAGACAGGAGTAAATCACTGAGCTAAGTTACCAAACCACAAATACAATTAGAGAGAAATAAAAAGTGGCTGACTTCTATCTGAAGAGCAGAGAATGAACACTAGGTAAATAAGATTCAAATGTCTCCTTGAAACATCAGTTCACTCATAGTTAGCAAATGAGACAAGTAGATACAGAGAAATGGAAAGGGAAGCCGACATTTCTTGGGCACCTATTTTGTTCCAGGCAGTGCATTCTAACCTGTGATTGAGAGATCAGCCCCCAATTGCAGAAGTCAGTACTAATGTTCTTCTTTTACTGGTAATCTAGCCTCATTTCCACACATAAAGGCCTCAAGATGGTCAAACACTAGCTCCCCAGAGAAGGAGCTGCCCGTTACCTGGCTTTCAGTGTATTCCAGCCCAGTCCAGTTATTGTGCGATCTCTGTAATCCAACAGCCTCAGGAGGGCAAGCGGGGATATGGAAATACAACTAGACTCGGTGTGGATGGGGAGCTTCTCTCTCTTTTTTTTTTTTTTGGATGTTACTGGCATTCACATAGGGTGCCTTGGGATGTGATTGGATGAGAGGGCGGGCACAGTGCTCAGGGCGGGATGTGATTAGGCACAAAGGCAGAAGCAGCCTTTAGCAATATATGATTGGTCTGTATCATGTGCATCACCTGCGTCTGTGCATTGCTATGATTTCTTAAAGGGGCATGGCCTCTTTTTGTTTGCCAGGCGAGAGAAAATAAGTGGAAATACCTGCAGAAGGGTTGGACCACATCTCAGGAGCTGGGGCGCAGGCCCATTGACCTGATCAAGGAATCTGAGTGAAGCACTGACAGCATCCTATTTGTTCCCCCTTTTGATCTAGCTGTAGGCCTAATAAGGTTATATTTTTGAATTGAAAGATACAGAATAAATCTTGGGTCCCATGGAATTAGAGTTAATAGCATTTCACCGTCTCAGCTCCTTTGAGAGGTGATGGAATTCCCAGACACTGGTTGGTAGTGGAAGAATTTTGTTTGAAGGACACATTTTCCTGGCTCAGGATTAGTTTCAAATTCTTTGCTTGATGTTTTCAACTCTTAGAGCATTTTATATAGAACCTGTTCCGTGACCACTCACCTGCCTGTACACACACACACACACACACACACACACACACACACACACACTCCTGGTGTATCCCTGAGCAAAGGAATGTCCCTATTCTTTTCAAGTGAATAGGCTCAAGCTATTGTTAGGTTATTTTTCATTTTTATTCACTGTTATTAGTATATGTGCTGCCGAAGCGAGCACTATTCACTGTTATTAGACTGAAAGAATTTTGAAAAGTTTTGTAATGCCAAAAATATTTGTATATCTAAATTAGGTCTAGTACTGACACAATCACATTAGGACTTTTGTCTATTTCCGTTTTAAGTACACCTAGGAAAATTGGAGACTTTCAACTGAAAATAAATATCTACTGAAATTTGAAAAGAAATTCTTCAGTTGTAGGAAAGGTTCTTAGTTCTCTTATATAGACCTGCTTTTCTAAGCATAGCAGAAAGAAGTTCAGCATAACAAATACAAGAATTTAGAGGATTCTGGCTTATACTGAGGTGGGTCGTTCATCTCCCACAGGACTTATTTGTAACATTATCATCAGCATTTATAATTGAAATAGAGAGAACATTGTTTGCCTCTTTTTTAGCTTGACACATTATTTAATTGGAAGAGCTATATTAGAAATTTTTTTTATTTCTTATGCTAGGCAGAGGAATATTACATCATAGCAAATGGAATTGTTTCTTCAGAGTAGGGCATTTATGTTACATTTTAACCTTTTGCTTTTTCTACCTTATCCCCTTTTTTTTCCCTCTCCAGTTAAATTCCCAGTGAAGATAAAAGCCCTCAGATAGAAATCTATAGTTATAGCTCCAGAGGGACAAGCTGTTGTTACATTCTGAGTTAATTCAGGGAAAAAAAAGGAAAATAAGTACATTTGTACTGATTATTAAAAGTTTCCATTTCATAGGATATATATATTCTTCATCTTTCACATGTACACACAAAATCGAAGTTAAATACTAGTTTTTGAATAAAATCTAGCTGCTATAAAAATTCGAGTTTGATCCCTGGTACCACCAAACAAACAAACAAACAAACAAACAAAAAAACAGAGCCAGAAATACTACCCATGGATGAAGCCACTAAAAAAAAGACAGTGTCATTGTATAACTGATATCTCTCTAAGAACAGAAAATACATTTACACATATATGGAGAATCTAATGAATTCTATTCGTCTAGCGAATATATTTGCATATATATGAAGAATTGTTATTCTTGAATTCTTATATCAAACTTTTAAAAAGAATTAGAAAAACCCATCATTTTGTAGAATAGAATAATTACCTACTTTACTGACAAGAGTAGAGAACTGAAATTCTAGCCTTTTAATAAGAAGTTACTATTTTTTTTTTTTTTGAGACAGGGTCTCGCTTTGTAGTTCAGGCTGGCTCTGAGCTCACTATGTAGTCCAGGCAAGCCTCGAACTCAGCAATCCTCCTGTCTCTGCCTCCTGAGTGCTGGGATGACAGGCGTGAGCCACCATGCCCAGCACTGTGGTATGCGGTATTGATTGTTGGTGGGCGTGAGTCTCCATGCCCAGCATTGTATGTGGTTACCAGGGATCGAACTCAGGACCTTGCGCTTGCAAGGCAGGCGCTGGAACCACTGAGCTAAACCTCTGACCCAAGAAGTTACTATTTTATTATTTTAACATTATTTATAAGCAGTTCTCACTTGTTGAACTACAATCCCATATTAAGAAGCCTCCTGCTGGGAACTAGATAATATGATGTTACTGACAATTGTGTTTTCCAAAAGAAATATAGTTTCTACATCTTGAAATTATCACATCAGAAAGTTTTCTTTAAAAAAAAATCACTCTATTGCATTAATAATTTCTACCAGACCAGTCACAGTTTCTGAGAATTACCTTAAAGTAGAAAGTAAATCCTTTCCTGAGTTATTAAAGATCTCTCCAGACCCTCATGAACACCGAAGCTGCCAAGTGAACACCAGTAGGTGTGTTCCTACCCAGTGCCTATCTAGTGTACCCCTCAGGGAAGACCTGGAAGATGAAGACGTTGCAGGAGTCAGCTTGGCTTCCCTGGGGTGGGGGTGGGGCATGGGAGAGCAGAGGTCTGGTGTCAGGTGCTGAGGTTTGTTTAGAGGCCAGGAGCGCCTCTCAGCTTTACCGAAGTTAGAATGAGTTTAGCCACGTTTCCTAAAAACATAACTTCCTGTGAGAGCCCTTCCCTATTCACACACACTTGGATTTAACGTTTCTTACACTGGACTGCAGAGCAAGCAGGCAATGAGAGGAACAGGTGGGGAAGAAGAAAGATGGTTTAGTACCCAGCTCCTCTCTTCCTGGTTCATGGCCGCATCAGTAGCCGACGGGGATACCTCTTCCTTTGAGCCTCATATTCCCTTACAGGGTTTGGCAGCCAGCAAAGCCATCTTTCCTAAGGTGAATTCCATGGGCCCTTCCTCTTGACGCATTGTTCCGTGGACTAACAGTATTCCTGATGGAACGTACTTTTTCTGAAGCCAGCTACCAGGTCCGCTGGGGAGGGTCCTGGTGCAGAGCGCCTACCTTTCTAAACTAGGACAGCAGAGCGGGTTACTGAGAGGGTTTGTCCCCCTGTACTGTGCCCCTTACCCCAGGCAGGATAGAGCAGTATTGAAAGGGCTATGGAGAGCCTGTGCCAGGAGCTACCACTTCAGCTTCATGACTGAAAAGACACATCGTGGTCTGGGGTGTTATACCTGAGCCCTCTGTGCTTATTGTAGAGCTGCACGGATCCCTAGAAAACCTCTGACCCTGGAATTTTGAAATCGTGGATATTGTGAAGGCCAAGCAAGTTTGCCAAGCTCAGTGGGGACTGTGCCAGCCAAAAGAGGCATCTTTCGTGCAACAGTGTCACCAAATCTTATAAGCATTCAGAAATCTAGATATTTTAAATCTAATAAAACATGTCTTGTGAAAGAGAAAACTGTACCCCCTGGCATGGTGGCAAATTCCTATAATCCCAGCATCTGGGAAGTCATGGCAGGGGGCTCACCGTGAGTTCAGAGCCAGCCTGGTCTGAACAACTATCTCAAAACCAAAACAAAGCAAAGCAAAACAAAAAAGAGGAAACTGATTCAGTGAGTTTTTAACAGAATGATGAGAACATGGACTCTACAACTAAGGTTCCTTTTTTAAAAAAATTTATTTTGATGTTGAGGACTGAACCCAAAGTCTCCCAGATAGACAGGAAGCATATTGGGTAGCACTGCAGGGGTCTCCTTGCCCGGTGTGGCCTTGTTGGCTGGTGTTTGTTCCATGGGCTCCCGAGCAGACGTGTACCTTTGGGAGCCTGGACTTTTTGGTACACATTTGACCAGCAAGATGTCCGAGGTGCGCTTGGAAGCTCGGGGAGCCACCCCAGCAGAAAGCATGACCTCGGAAAGCATGACAGCGGAAAGCATGACCTCAGAAAGCATGACAGCGGAAAGCATGACCTCAGAAAGCATGACAGCGGAAAGCATGCTGTCCTTTCTGTTAGTAGCAGGTTGTGAGACACTCGCGACAGCAGTAGCCTTTCCTTTCTCCACAGAGAACCAGGTCTGCACACAACTGAACATTTGTCATCAAAATGGTCACATTTGGGGACTTTACTCAGAGAATAACTGGAAAAAAATGTATCTTAATCATTCTGAATACTGGCAGTCAAAATTCCTTTTCATTCTACATACACAGGGTGGTACCTGTGGGTCTCTGATGGACCCTGCTTACTTCCAGATCGACTGGGAAACTCGTTTTAATTTGTTCAAAGTACTTAATTAGTTTAATATTTGAATATGCCCTAGAACATCACTTATTCTTCTAATGGGTCAACTGTTGCTTCAGAAGTGACTTCTATGTGAGGATCTGCTTTAAGGGCATCATTAGACACAGAAAATATGGGATTTGTTGGTTTTTGTTCGTTTTTTTCTCTCAGGAAGCTGACAGCTGGGAAATTATAGAAGGGCTGAAAATAGGCCAAACCAATGTCCAGAAACCAGATAAACATGAAGGCTTCATGCTGAAGAAAAGAAAATGGCCTTTAAAAGGCTGGCACAAGGTAACACCATTTTCAGATTTACGTTCTGATGGTATTCATAAAGAGGATTTTGTTATTAGGGGGGGAAGTCAAGACTATGTTGTTTATGTAAGACTAATTTTTAAAATCTTTAACCATGTGAGTTGCAATCTATTATACCTATTTGGGCTTAAAGTCTATAATATATAGGGAATAATATTTTTATGTGAGATTTAAAACCCAAATTGTGTATATTATTGTCTAACCTGCCTTAGTATAAACATGTTCTCATTTTTATAAGTATGAGATTTTTTTAAAAATGCATGTATTCCATTGGCTGAATTTATATGGTATATGCCACTATTATTAAACCAATTTTTTATTGCTGGAGATGTAAAACTTATTTAATTTTTTGCTGTTATAATGTTGTGATGAACATATTTATAATTGCATATTAATTAGCTCATTGGGATAAACTCTTACAATTACAGTTAGCAAAACAAACTAAATATGAAAGATGGCTGATGAAGCTTTGCTTACTGCCTTTTAAAATATAGTCTGTTCTCTCCCCTCACAGCATCCTCCTATCTCCTAGTTTTAATTAGGGATAAAATGGGTTGTTTTGCTACATTACTGTAATTGCCTGAGTAGCAAGAATTCTGTGGCGCTAGCTGTGTATGATGGCACCTATCAGGAGTGCCCACTCCATAGGGGACTCATAGGGAAGAATCACTTGAGCTCATGAGTTAGTTCCCGGACAACAAAGAGAAACTGTCTTTAAAAAAGTCTGTGATATGCCAGGCGTGGTGACTCATGCCTGCGATCCCAGCACTCAGGAGGCAGAGACGGGAGGATTGCTGAGTTCGCGGTGGCTTGCCTGGGCACCACAGTGAGCTCAGGCCAGCCTGAACTACAAAGCGAGACCCTGTCTCAAAAAGCAAAAAAAAAAAAAAAAGAAAGAAAGAAAGAAAAGAAAAGACTTAAAATGAACAGGTCTAAAATGTGGCCCGAACTTCTTGTCCCAAGGTAGAATGAGAACAGGCCAGGGGGGCTTCTGGCTAATAGCTGGCCTGTTGTTCAACACTGTCTTCCCTTAATGTTTGTTAACCCTAATGCCAGGGATTCCCCTGCACGGTTCTTCTGCCTTGAATTCGGCTCACTGTTGACCCTTACTGGGGAGTCACCTTTCCCTTGGATTCTGACTCGTGTTTCCCCAAATCAGTGGCCTCGCTAAGGTCTTTCCCTGTGGTATCCTACTGGTTATCCTTGCTAGAATTTCGCCTTGATAGAAGTAAAAAGATAGATAAAGAAGACACATTGTGTATGAATTGCCAGCTTTAATTTATGACTCAGTCCATTTTTTAGCACAACTGGCTGTAGTATGACACAATTTCTGGACTATGCCTTTGAACAGTTTGCTGTGTGGAAGGGGGGAAGCCTCGCTCATACCACCCCTTCTCTTGCCCAGTACCACCGTGTCTGGATTCAAGCATGAGTCCATTTAGTTGCCCAGGGCATAAGCAATTGAATCATTGTATCATTTTCAATTGATGAGATTCTTTCTTTTCTTTTCATACTTATTTGTTGTCCCTCAGAATCTAAAACAAATGGCTTCAGCGTCCTTTTTTGAGTTCTAGTGGGGTAACCTGGGACCTGACCACCTATGACCTCAGCAGCTCTGAGTTCCTGAATCACAGGAAAACACTTCCGCACAGTCACTTTCAGCAACAGACAGACACCCTGCTGTGCTGACCTGGGGCTGCAGGGGCGTGGGGGACCCTTGCGTGACTGTGAGCTGGGAACTGTTATGGAAATGGGCAGCAGAGAGTTCCCAAATATTTGCTGAAAACCACTGCATCTCCATTCAGACTGGACCAGAGAAAGGTTGGAGCTGGTGAAATTGCCCCCCCCCCCAAAAAATCCTCATTTTTTTTACCCTTAATGCAATTTGGAAATAATTGTCAATCTTTTTCAGAATGCAAAGATTTGCTAAATGGATCATTCAAGCCTATTGCTAGGGTCTCTTAAAATTTCCAGGACTTAATTTTTCATAGATTCAGACAACTAGCTTCTGTAGTAGTCATGAGTGTTTTCAGCTAATTTCCATGTACAGTATCCAGGGAAAATTCAGGAGTTTACCTCCAGGGTAAAATTTTCTGTAGTCTTGTATAGAGATCCTCACAGAATCGTTGTACCCTAATCCAGGCTATTTTCATTTCTTGTATTCAAACACATCTAGTATTAGCCAGGGGTAATGGTATGTCCCCATAATCCCAGCACTCGAGAGGCTGAGGTAGGAGGATTGCTATAAGTTCGAGACCAGGCTATTAAATTATGTGTTAAAAAGAAAATAACCCTAGCTGGGTGTAGTTGCTCATGCCTGTCATCCCAGCACTCAGGAAGCACAGGCAGGAGGATTGCTGAGTCCGAGGCTTACCTGGGCTACATAGTGAGCTCAGGGCCAGCCTGAACTACAAAGCGAGACCTTGTCTTAAAGAAAAAAAAAGAAAAGAACAGTAACCCCTGGTACATTAGTAATGTGGACATCAAGCTCCGATATCTTTGTGATTTAATGTGACTGACCATGTCAAGAGACACTAAGTTCTCTGTTAAAATGATCAAATGTGTTGATAATTGCAAAGCAACTTTAGACTCACACTTGGGAATATTTTATGTATTTCAGAAACATGTAGTAACTAGGGCTGTTTGGTTCTTGCAGCGTTTTTTTGTCCTGGATAATGGAATGCTAAAATATTCAAAGGCCCCACTTGATGTAAGTAGCACACCAGATAAGTTTCAAAGATTGATTTAGAATTCTGCTTGAAGTGAGTAAACACTGGAATTGTACAAGCCTGGAACATAGTTCCCAGTTTCGTGTATGTCTGTGTTTGTAACATTTAACGAGCTTCCCAGCCTGCATATTCCAGAGACTGTTTTGTGCTTATTCTCATGAAACCTCAAACTATTGCATGAAGATTTAACTTAACTATTTTGATACATATTATGAAAAATCAGAAGCTTGAAAGGAAGAGTGACATATTGACAAAATCCCTCTTTCTCTCTTGGACAGAAAATGGAAATATTGCAGTTTGATTTTTTTTCTTTTTTAACATCTAGTAGACTTCTTTTTGTGCTCTGTTGGGAGGTGGAACAACCTTTGTTCTCATTTCTCCCCTTATGTAAACTGTCTTGAGAATTTCACTTCTATTTCCTGCTATCTTGGGAACCTCAACTCACTAATATTACTCCAAATTATTTTTAATATTGAAAATAGTGACTTGCATGCAAAATGAGAAAAATCCCCTTGTGTCATTGCGCTGTACCAGAGATATCTGAAGGCTCGGATTTCACTTTGTCCCCACCTCTGCCAGGGAATCAGCTGTGCCCTTGGCCTAAAGAGGGCACCTAGGACAGGGAGCCATCTGCTGCACGCTCTCACCTCCCCGCTGCCCGAATCCGCCCTGGCAGCTGTTTGCCAGCTGAGTTTTCAGGGATGCGCTGGGTCGTAGGTCGAAAGTTGACCGTAGTTATTTTAGAAACAACTAAAAATATCTCTCTGCAGGGATATAAGTTATACAATCTAGAATTAGGGCGAGTTGGCTGGGAAGTCACAGCAAGTTCAACTGTCCTTAGTTTAAGAACAATAACTTCGGAATCTTAACCATTTGCTCTTTATTAAAGAGGTGCACTGGTCCATTTTCCACAGATAAACTAAAAACTTGAACCTTGCTGAGGTTCAGGATGGAAACACATCAGACCAGGCATCCTTCTGGTCTGTTTACCAATCCTTTGATTTCAGATCCAGAAGGGGAAGGTCCACGGAAGCATAGATGTCGGGCTGTCCGTCATGTCCATTAAAAAGAAAGCTCGGAGGATAGACCTGGACACAGAAGAGCACATCTATCATTTGAAGGTGAGATCCCATTTCGACAGTGCCTCTGTCGTGAGCAGGGAACATGGTTGGCAGGAGGCTGTTCTCATACCCCCCCCCCCCCGCTCACATTTCAGGTGAAATCTCAGGACTGGTTTGACGCCTGGGTCTCCAAACTACGCCATCATCGCTTGTACCGGCAGAATGAAATTGTGAGATCGCCGAGAGATGCTAGTTTTCACATATTTCCTGCAACCTCCACAGCCGAGTCCTCCCCAGCGGCTAATGTGTCTGTGGTGGATGGGAAGGTATGGCCTCGCTCTGTGGAAATCAGCCTGGGGATTGCTGAGAAAGTGACAGAACTATGTCACCGGGTCTCACCTGAAAACACTGGAAGTAGAAGGTTTGCTTTGTGAATTGACATTCGGAAGACAGTAGCGACCTTGGGATCCAAAGTGACTACAGATGAGTCAGAACTGTGGGTCACCAAGTGTATGAACAGTTATTGCTGCTTTCCAGTGAGCAGACTAGCTCCTGTGTTCTGTGGCTTTCTTGGAATATTGAGATGAGGGCAAACCCTTGTTTAAACAACACTCAGAAATCAGGTGCCTTCCTGAGTGCTAATAAGAAGACTCTGCTTCTAAAAGTAAAACTTGCTTTCTTGCTTTGAGCTGCCACAATACCCATGACCCAGAGAAGGACTAGTGAATTCCCTCATGAAGTTCATCCAAGTAAGACAGAGAATGTGGCAGTCACATCAGTAGTCACCTACTTCGGTCCCCATGTACTGTGTCAAGCATTGGACATTCACCCATCTGTAATTTTTCATACAGCCAACATTCAGAGATAGTAAAGAATTTGATTGGGAAAGCTGGGAGTGGTGGTCCATGCTTGTAATTTCTAGCAGTCAGGAAGGCTGAGGCGGGGGTGAGGGTGGGGTGCAAATTCAAGCCTAACCTGGGCAATTTAGTGGGTTAGCAAAAGCCTGACTCCAAAAGGGACAGAGGACGTAACTCAGTGCAAAAGCCCCAAGTTCAGCCCCAGCACTGCAAAGAAAAACAATTATTTATCCATAAGTGACATAGCCATTCCAGGATTGGACCGCACATCTCTGTTTCCAAAATCAGTGCCTTGCCCGTTAGACTGGATGCTTCATAGACAGAGGAGGCTGAAGTTGTTCCTTGGATGGTAATAGGAGTTTGTTTTTGTGAAGCTGAGAAACTCTAGGTGTTGCCTGTTTAAAAGTCAAGGTTAAGGGCCGGAGATTTAGCTCAGTGTTTCCAGCGCCTGCCTCACAAGCGCAAAGTCCTGAGTTCAATCCCCAGCAACCACATACAATGCTGGGTGTGGTAACTCACGCCCACCAGCAATCAATACCACATACCATAGTGCCGGGCGTGGTGGCTCACGCCTGTCATCCCAGCACTCAGGAGGCAGAGACAGGAGGATTGCTGAGTTCGAGGCTTGCCTGGACTACAAAGCGAGACCCTGTCTCAAAAAAAAAAAAAAAAGTCAAGGTTAAGACAACAAGCAGAGAGGCAGCTGTTTCTGCCTTTGGTTCAATAATTAGGTTTCTGAAATGTAGCGACATTGCAGGGCCCAGGGGTGCTGCAGCTTCACACTTGGCACCTGAAATTGAGGACAGAGACAGCTGCCCAAAGATTGGGTTCAAGAGCATTTCCATGGCGATTCGGCTTCTCTGCTTCCTTCCCTAGGCATGTGTGTAGTAGGTTTCCCTTGCAAACTGTTATGAAACTTCATGGGAAAAACTGCAAGACTAACCAATTCAGATTCAGACACTATAGTCAAGTTTTTGTTATTTTAATGGAAATCACCAAAGTCATTTTTCTTAAATCTCATTAGTTGCATTTCACAAGGCTGAGACCTTTCATTATTTCATTCTGGCCATGGCCTTGCTAAGTATCTTTCTTCTTGAAATCGGATGTGGAGTCAATTGTAATACCAACCTGTTCTGAAATAAAGACACATATCAGGAGCTCAAGGGACTAGGAACTCTAGTAGTTTATGGATTCTCAAATTAGTCTCTAAATTTCTCTCAGCTTACCAGTGTTAGACCAGATACATGACAAATACATTCCAAGTAGCTCTTTTAAAACTATAAAAATTGTGGGTGGGTGGAGATTTAGCTCATTGGTTTCAGTGCCTGCCTAGTAAGTGCAAAGTCCTGGGTTCAATCCCCAGTAACCACATACAACAGTACTGGGAGTGGTGATCCACACCCACCAGCAATCAACACTATCATGCCTGTAATCTCAGCAGTTGGGAGGCAGAGGCAGGAGGATTGCTGAGTACGAGATTTGCCTGCACTACATGGTGAGCTCAGGCCAGCCTGAACTACAAAGCAAGACCCTGTCTCCAAAAAAGAAATGATAGATAGATAGAGAGATAGAGAGATAGATAGAGATCTATATATCAGATTTTAATATATATTTAAATATATAATAAAATATAAAATTTTATATATATATATTGAAATCTGATCCTCCCCTGATGTTTGCCTCGGAGTAAAGAAAGTTTTTCAATTGTGATTTTTACAGAAGCTGTCTTTTGTGGTTGCAAATGATGTCTCAATAAGATCTAACTCAGTGTAAGATTTCCATTAGGGTTTATTAAAATGCAATAAGGTCTTAAAAGAGCTTTTTATCACTTGTTTTCTTTCTCCACGTCAGATTATAGGGCTCCTGGATGTTCATCGGTTTGTGGCCCCGTGTGGGTAATAAGTATGTCTGGGTTTGCCGAGTGTGCACATTCATCATTTCATTGATCTAGAAGAGATGCAATCAATTGTAACTGAATAGTGAAGCCTAATATGGAATTTTAAAGTTACTTTTGCTTCTTGGGGAACAAATTTCTGCCTATTTCACTGAGTGTTTATTGCACTCATGCAAGTATATACCTGCACATTTCACTCAACTTTAATTCACGGAAAACCCTTTCCGTGGAAAATCAATCATTTATAGATAATAGCCTGACCTTTTTATATAATTTTCAATATACATTTTTTATATGATTTTCAATATACATTCAAAGCTTAAGGCTGCATATTGGTGGATAATGGATTTGGGAATCACCTGTAGTTGATAAGATTTGAGCCTATCATAGAGCTCACAAAACTTTTTGAAAGGAAAGATCTTAAGTCATGAGTTAAGAGTTTTGCAGTAAAGCCACACCTGCAGCCCTGGCATTCTGGGAAATTGAGGCAGGAGGATCACAAAGTTTGAGCCCAGCCAGGGTAACTTAGTGACTTTGTAAGACCCAATCTCAAAATTTAAATGTAGAAAAAAATTGAAGAATAGGGTTGGTTATGTAGTTAAGTTCAAAGGCCATGGATTCAATCTCTAGTATACAAAAAAAAAAGTTTTACAATAAAGACACTGTATTAAATACAAATTAACTGAGTAACTTAAAATTATCAGGAATTAGATTTGGTATATGAGATACAACATACTTGAATATTGTTTTCTTCCTTGAATGATAAATGTAGCAATTTAAAATGAGTGTTGTTATTTTGAATCTTGTCTTCACTGAACACTCACCACATTTGGTGAAGAGGTTTCTTCCATGTTCTGTGTTCTTTCTTCCCTCCTCCCTTCCTTCCTTCCTTCCTCTTTCTCTTTCTCTCTTTCCTTTCTTCCTTTTTCTTTCTTTCTTTCTTTCTTTCTTTTTCTTTCTTTCTTTTTCTCTTTCTTTCTCTTTCTCTCTCTTTTTCTTTCTTTCTTTCTCTTGCTTTCTTTCTCTCTCTCTCTTTCTCTCTTTCTCTTTCTTTCTTTCTTTCTTTCTTTCTTTCTTTCTTTCTTTCTTTCTTTCTCTCTCTCTCTCTCTCTCTCTCTCTCTCTCTCTTTCTTTCTTTCTTTCTTTCTTTCTTTCTTTCTTTCTTTCTTTCTTTCTTTCTTTCTTTCTTTCTTTTTCTTGCTGTCTTCTTGCTTTCTTGTTCAGGCTGGCCCTGAGCTCACTATGTAGCCCAGGCAGACCTCGAACTCAGCAGTCCTCCTCCCTCTGCCTCCCGAGTGCTGGGATTACAGGCGTGAGCCAACATGCCCCGCACTGTGGTATGTGGAGTGATTGCTGGTGGGCGTGAGTCACCAGGCCCAGTATTGTTGTATGTGGTTACCGGGATCAAACCAGGGACCTTGCACTTGCTAGGCAGTCGCTGGAACCACTGAGCTAAATCTCCGGCCCCCCTTTATTCCTTTCTTTTAAAAAAAAAAATGTTGCTTGAGGATACCAGTATTTCTAGCAGCCATTTAAATGTATCATCTTTGCCACACATGCCCACCCCTGTGCTCTGTCTCTGTTCGCTGTAGGTGCAGCCGAACAGCTTTCCATGGCAGTCCCCCCTACCGTGTAGCAACAGCCTCCCTGCGACCTATACGACCGGCCAGAGCAAAGTGGCAGCCTGGCTGCAGGACTCCGAGGAAATGGACAGGTGTGCAGAAGGTTAGTGCCCGCCATGCAGCCCGAAGCAAACAAAACAAACTGTAAAACTACTGCAGCGAGTTGTGGATGCTACCTCCTGCCTGGCCCCTTTCACAGCCTTACTCTGTCTTTATTTTTCTACACCAGATCCTTCTAAATCCCGCGGCCCCATTTCCCTTGCACCCTCAGAACCAGTGAATCTGGCTTTTCCCTTACCTTGATCGGCACTCACCTTAGCTTCTGGCCTTGTCTGTACATCGGGATTTCCTGAGTGCGTCACCCCTGGAGATGCCCACGCTCCTGGGTGCCGTCCTGCCCTCTTCTCTGGGGCATTTCCACAGCCTTCATCTCCATCGCAGCCGCTGTTTCGCCCACGGAACAGGTGCGCGTCTCCCGCAACCCAGCCGCAGCGGCAGAACCCCGCCGTAGTTGGCCCAGTGCTGGTCCCGCGCCCGGCAGCTGCGGAACATCGGAACTAACACAGCCCCCTCGCTCCGCCGTCCCAGAGCCTTGGTCTCCTCTTCCCCGCTCCTTCCGTTCGGTCAGCCAGGGCATTCAGTCAGGTCCACAGACATTTCCATTTGATCTTCAAAACAGAAAGCTAGGGCCAATGTGAAAGGTACCTGAGTAGCACTCAACTGATTTAAAAAAAAATTTTTTTCTTTTTTTTGAGACAGGGTCTCGCTTTTGTAGTCCAGGCTGACCCTCAGCTCACTATGTAGCCCAGGCAAGCCTCGAACTCAGCAATCCGCCTGTCTCTGCCTCCCGAGTGCTGGGATGACAGGTGTGAGCCACCACGCCCAGCACTGTGGTATGTGGCATTGATGGCTGGTGGGCGTGAGTCTCCACGCCCAGCATTGTATGTGGTTACTGGGATGGAACTCAGCACCTTGCGTTTGCGAGGCAGGCGCTGGAACCACTGAGCTAACCCTCCGGCCCTCAACTGATTTAAATTTTATAATGATCTTGGCATGATCCTGCAATTAATTAAAATAGTTTTCTTCTAGGAAATTATTAGAAAGTAGACATTGCTAGATAATTTATGGATCTCCCTTTGAAAAAAAATTAAAATGTGACAATCTGTTAGTCCCTTGACCAAAAAGGGTACATTTTCACTGCACCAATGCGCGAACTCAAAGTCTACAGCTCTTCTGTGGAGTACTGGGACACTCCCAGAGTCTTTGCACTGAGCTTTTAAAAAATTTTTAAAACTTTTATTTTGCAGTAAGTATGCAGTAGCCTGTTCAGTTGCCCAGGCTGAGCTGGCACCTGTGACCCTCCTCCCTGACCTCTCACAGCGCTGGGGTTAGACGTGCGTCCCGCCACGCCCTGCTCCTGTCTGCAGTGTTTTTATCAGCCCCCAGATACTCACCTCCCAAACTCAACCTTTATTTGAAAATGTGACCTAAGGGGGAGTTTTGTATTTATATTCGTGCCCAGCTGACAGTCTACTAAGATTTTCCAGGCTGAGTTCACCCAATAGTCAGACTTAGTAGAGTCCAGTAATTTCAGGTTTGGAAGAAAAGCCCGACTGTGCTCTCTGAGCACTTTGCGAGTTCCCACAGCAGTGATTCCCAGCTTAGATACAGAGGAGGTCACCCCTCAGCCAACTTCCCATGGCTACCAAAGTGGGGCTGGGATTCGAACTCAGGCTGTCCAGCTTTCACGCTGGGTGTTTGCCGTTGGCGCCCCACTCCGTCACCTGTGTGTTTCCCGAATGGGCCCAGCACCTGCGCTTCCCTGTCACTCTCTGTGTTGCCAAAACTCGGGCCACTGGGGACCCCCCTCCCTGCTCATCCAGCCCAGGCCGGCACCTGCCTGGATTTCCTTTGAAAGCCTGCCCCTCACTCTGCCCTCCCCTCGGCTGCCCTGCGCTGAGCTCCATTCCCGTCTTTCCTCTCCGGCCCACCGCACTCCTTGTCTCTGGGTATCACGCGCCTCCTGATGTCAGTCTCTTGCTCTGCGGCTTCATCCCACTCAGAGGATCATGGAAATGACTATTCTTGGACCTCTGCGCAGGCCCTGGGCTGGCATTTAGCAAACAGGCATCTCCGTTTTAGTTTTCAGCCACGAAGCACAGGTTTTGCTGCTGTGCCCACTGTGTGGAGGAGGAGAGTGCAGCGCAGGGAGGTGAAGATTTACCCAAGATTACATGACTGCCCTGGTGGAGAGACTGGGATTCCAGCCCAGTCACATTTGACTAACGCCAAAGCCAGTTATTTGTCCACTGAATAATACGCCCTCAACACTGTTTGCTCTTAAACTCCTTTTTTTTTTTTTTGGTGGTGGTGGTACTGGGGATCGAACTTGGGCCCTTGAGCTTCCAAGGTAGGTGCAGTACCACTTGAGCTAAACCCCCTGCCCTGCTCTTAAAGTACTTTTAATGCAAAAAACTCTTTAAAGGTTCTGCGTTGGCTCTGGAAGCATTCACACAAACTTACCCAGCATCAACAACACACTCTTGGGGCTGGGGATTTAGCTCAAGTGGTATTGTGCCAACCTTGGATGCACAAGGCCCCGAGTTTGATTCCAGGTACCACAAAACAACAACAACAACAACAACAACAAAAACTACCTAACAACCCATTCTTGGAGATTCCAGGCCCACATACCCTTTCAGCCTTGTCTGCTATAGACTCAGACAAACTTGACTATTTCATGAACTTATTTGTATGTTCCCACCTGCCCGCCTTTGTGCAGGTTGGCAGTGCCCTCTCTGCCCACCTTCTGTCTTATTGAAACCTTTACATGAATATTCCAGACCCAGAATGCAGGCCATGCGTTTGTAAGTCTTCTACGGTAACCACAACTCATAGTAACACTCCTTCACCTCTTCTACTGCAATTTTTTTTTAAACTCTATACTGGTTACTTGTAGAGTCCCTTTTACTGCATCTCAAAAGTGTGAATATTTCTTGGTTATTTCATTAGATGCTTATTTCACTAGTTATCTTTCAAGAGCTCCAGCACCTTATTGAACACATATATAGTTCAAATACTTAAAGCAGCTGGTATTCATAGATCTACCCAGACCTTAAATATTATAAAGAAATCACTTGACTTTTGGAGCTCTTTTTCTCATAGATATAAAATGTCATATTAGCTTAATGTCTCTAATAGTCTTTAAAGGAATCGTTCATTGCAACATTATTTGTGAGCTAAATCATGAATACATTTATAGGGTTGTATATTCCAGTGTGTGTGCATGGTATTGGAGATTGAACCCAGCACCCCAGCACCTTTACATTGAGCTACATCTTCACCGGTTTTTAAACATTTTGTTTTGGGGAGAGGCTCTCCCTAAATCACGGACTTGACCAGGCTGGGTTCACCTGCACTCTCCTCCTGCATCGGCCTCCCAAAGTGCTGGGAGTACCGCCCCGCCTCACTGCATGCAGCTTCCATTCTACTTCTCTGAACCTGACTTTGACTCCCCCCAAACTCCACATGGGCACCTCGCAAACCATTGTAGAGGGACAAGTAGACGGGCCCCTAAGAATAGGACCACAGGACTGTGGACGTTCCTTGGCGCGCATTTCCCATGTGACAGAAGCCATCAGAGCAGGGAATGAGCACAGTCTGAGTGAGGTTTCTGATGGCTTGTACTCTAAGAAGCAGTCCTTGGTGAGGATGGGCTTTGAAATGATCTGCTTTTATGGCTCTGCACCAGAGAAGGGTCTGTTTGGTGTCACTTGCCTGCATTTCCATCCTGTAGACATGGGTCTGCCTTATATCTGCTGTAGTATGGATTGACTTTGATTACAGGTGCCACCACCCCTGCCAAACTCTAACACATTTTTATTTCTGATCTTCATTAGATCTTGCACACTGCCAGTCAAACCTTGTGGAACTTAGCAAACTCCTACAAAACTTGGAAATACTTCAGAGAACTCAGTCAGCACCTAATTTTACTGACATGCAGGTAAACCTACTACTGATGTTGGTAAAAAAAAAAAAAACAACTTACGTATTAATCTTTAAACTTTCCTGGATTGTTCTGTGAATATAGAAAGTAACACTTAAAGGGAAATAACTGCAATTTCAACTAGTTTGGATTCTGGTATTAGGATTTTGAATCTTGGTATCATCGTATTAATTAAGATGACTTTTAAAAACGTCTTACATTTAAATATACACTGCTGTAGAATATATATCTGAATCATTATTCCATATTTCTATTGCCTTAGACATAATAGTTTTGAAGATAAAAATTTGGACATTCAGAACTATGCCCATCTTTTCATGAAAAAATGCTCAAGCTCTCTAATCCTGTTGTTCTTATTTGCACATCAGGAAAATATGTTTTATAATTAAAATATAATTTAGTCTTTGTCTCTGCCTTTAATGTGGTGCCTCTCTCTCCCTTTTTGCGTCTCTCTCCTGGTTTGCGTCGAGGTTCTAACATGACTCTGTACTAACTTGCTGTGCTCTTTGTCTGCATGTTATTATCAATGTGAACTTAATAATCTTTTGTTGCTTTTAACTATTTGTGCAATGTAGGCTAACTGTGTAGATATTTCAAAGAAAGACAAGCGGGTCACAAGACGTTGGAGAACAAAAAGTGTCAGCAAAGATACAAAAATACAACTGCAGGTACAGATTTTACTTTTCCTTCCTTCATATTTTCATATACTTTTAAAGTATTAGTCTTTGCCTATTAGTAAATTGGCATTAGATTGAGAGAGCAGCTTAACTACTTTGAAGACAGAGCTTTTCAAACAG
This sequence comes from Thryonomys swinderianus, assembly GCA_004025085.1. Lineage (NCBI taxonomy): Eukaryota > Metazoa > Chordata > Mammalia > Rodentia > Thryonomyidae > Thryonomys > Thryonomys swinderianus. Next base: position 20,299 of record PVIC010011318.1, read on the forward strand.
TTGTATTGTCTAAAATAGTGGGAAGTCTCTTTCATTTACTTATTTGAACACAAGAGAAAAGAATTTGCAAAGGTTTAAAGTATATAATATGGCTGCAAAGCAGCACTGTCATTCTCAATTATACCCTTTGAACCGTTAAAACTTATTTTAGCAGAATGTTCCCTTTAAAATTAGATTAAAAATCTAGTGGTTGTAATGAACATTCATTTATACACTGTACTAGATCTTAAAGGGCCTTTTATGTGTCAACTTCATGCAGATTTTTATCTAGTAATAAATAGAATAAAGAGCTGGAGATTTATTCAGCATTGCCGCACCTGCTTCACAAGCACAAGGTCCTGAGTTCAGTACCTGTTACCTAATGAAAAATAATAAAGGAATAAGGGAATGCAGTAGATTAAAAATCAGCAGATCTGAGTTCTGGTCTAATCACTGTGATTTCCTGGCTATAATTTTGTGTATACCTGTTGAATTTTCTGGGCCTCCGTCTGCTGTTGGGTAAAGTGCTGGACTAATATCAATGCTCTCTGAATATTCAACTTTAGTAGTTATGTGATTCTGCAAAATAGGTATTATTTGGCCTATAAAAACCATTTTAAAATCTAAACTAAAGTCTTAATGACTAGTGATAAATTTATTTGAAATAAATTTTTTATTTGAAATAAGCAATTTAGATATTTAAAAGTCCTCATGCATTGCATTGCAACAAAATATGCAAATGCCTAAAAACTTAAGTCATAAATCATCTTTTAAATCTTTAAGCTAGAATCTCTACTCTTCTAATCATAGCTATATATTATAAATGAGTCTTGCCTTGTGCAGTCAAAATTAGATGTGATTTGGCTTTTTTATTGTACTATAAATCATGTTATATCCTAATACAAAGGCTAAAAGGAACTGCTTTTCAGATATCATCTATTTATCCTGAATAATTAACAAAATAATTCCCTAATTGTGATTGCTTTAATAACATTCTGTGCATTCTATTTCTCAAGGTGTAAATAACAAACTAATCTGATGTTTTTAAAATAAATTCTCATAAGCACTTAAAGATCTATTTTTAATTTAGAATGTCTATATCCTATGAATACAGCTTTTTGTGTTTCTTTGTTCAGTGTGTTTTCCCTTCTGTTCATAAAATTAATACTGTAGGGACAAGTCTGCCAAATAATTTAACAAGAAAATTACCCTAAATTGCCTCTGGCAATTTCATTTGTTTTGAGCTTGAAATTGGTGTGTGTGTGTGTGTGTGTATTTAAGCTTGGTATCTATAGGTCTTATGGCCTGAAAAAAGAATCACTTTGTAAATAAAAGAATCATTCTTTTAAATAAAATAATAGAAAAACTAGCATGATAACATATAGATTTGTGAACAGATACTTTAATCTGGTTTTGAAAAGTGTGCTAATGACCAAGTTCCCGTTTATAGCTGTTGTCTTGGGTAGGTTGGCTATCAGCAAATTTGCATGTCTCCCCTGGTCAGGAAGCCCACTACAACTTCTTTTTACTCATCATTTCCAACGGGAACAGAATACAGTTCTGAATACCCCTCCTAGTCACGTGCTATGCTTTTAAATACTCAAAAGAAGCTATCAAGAATTTTTTGAGTCCAGGGAGTGGGAGACTTCAAAAATTAGGAAGATACGCTCCATTTGTACTTGACATTTTTGTGTGATTTATTTTAATTTTTTTAATTATTTCACTTTATTTTTGTTTTGCTAAAAGAATAATACAATGGCGTGATTCTTGTGTAGATATTTTGAGGGAAGTGGAAATATCTCACACCCCTGCTCAAAGAAACTTTGTCTTTCCGAAGTGAGAGATTAGTTCAATTTCATGCAGAAATAATAGACCTCAGGGGCCAGTAAGCTACTATTCTTAGAGAGAGTCCACTTTCCCTTGGACTGAAAGCATATGGAAGGCTGAAGTGCTGTAGGATTTGGTACCAATCTGAACCTTTTCTGTTCACCTAGGCCACCAGGTCCTCCAAGAACCCTCGGGATGCTCATTCTCTATGACTGGGAACTTCCTCCAAATCTTTTCAATATGAGTCACCTTGAAGTTCAGCCAGCTATGACCATGGCCAACATGAGCATCATTACTCAGCAGTATTTGGACTATAAAAAGGCGCAGGATTCCATTTTACACTATTAGATTGAGCATAACTCCCACTTCCTCCCTATTAGGATACCCAGATTTGTCCTTCCTATTTTGAGTGCTTTCTAATTGTTCGAATATCATCTAGTAATGCCAAGTGTGTGTTTTAAACTCATTATTAACTCACTTTTCTTGAAGATCATTTGTTGCGACCCCCTGGGGGCCTCTCAGATTGTGACAGCTCATTCTCTGTCACACCCTGTTGTGTGCATCTTTTAGGTCCCTCAGCCCTTGTGTCTGATGCTGGTGGTTGTGGTGCTGGTTATTGCTGATGTTGGGTATCCAAACTTTGCAGTCAACATCCTGTCGTAGTTGTCACTTTTAAATAATTATAAAATACATCATTTTAAAGACTGACCTTGCAACAGTAAAAATGAAGAATGTGTTTTACTGGGTATTTGATTGCTTATTTTTGCATAGGCTTAGGCTGTTGTGAAGGTAACATTCTGGAAATGCTATATTTCTACCAGATGCCGTTGGGTAATTGGCCTCAGGAGTCTATTGTGTAACTCAGGAAGTCCAAGATTTGTTCTAGAATGTTCTGTGGGATTACTTTTTAGAAAATGGACTCCCTGACTCTTAAGCTTTAAATTTTTTGGTTCTATTAGTAATTTTAATATCATTGCAGTAAGAATTTGGCTGTGTTACAAGGCAGAGGGTGGCAAGAAGGGAATAATTTTAAAGATATGTAGAAGAAAATGATGCAGATTTCCTGCATTGCTAATCGCATAAATTACTCAATCTCTAAACATTGGAGGAAATAATAAAAACTAGTCCTTCCTTTACTACATTAAGTATAAAGGGATTTTGTATAGAAAGTCTTTTGTGGAGAACAGATTGTGTGTGTGTGTGACATATATGTATGCAGATCTGTGAAGATAGAACAAAAATATGAATAGTTTGGAAAATTTAAATAGAATTAGAAATATAACATTTCACAGTTTTTTTGGTCATTCTGAACACAGGACAACACTCATGCTGTTTTCTCAATGCAAATTGCTAGGTTAGTATAAGAAAGTGCTCCTTGGTTAATTGGGAATGAAATTCTTGTTGACGACCTTAAAAATAATGTTTGCCAGGTAGAATAAAGCAGTCTTAAGGAAATAATCCCTTAAGCCCACCCCTTAAAAATGAGAAGAAAATGAGAGCAACCTCGGAGATACTTCTGTTGGTTTATGCAGAGGTTCACATCATTAAATAAACTTTTGCTTTCAGTTTTTCATAGCTGAGTTTTTAGGAATTCTTTCCACATATTGAGATTTTTTTTCTCTCCTGTACTGACTTCCTCTTTGGAAAATCCTTCAGCTTGAAGATGCCAGCACTCTTTCTAATACTAAATCCTCGTGAGGAAGCTTTACAGTTGAGGGATTTATTGGGAATTTGGAGAATCCTGGTATTCTTATTTTTTGCCTAGCAAGAAATAACATTCTTTTTATAAAAGTGTGCTTGGCCAATAGGGGGTGCTTATTATAAACTGTTCATTTTAACATTTTCACATTACAAATCAATTTTACCCAAATGTGGCTTTTTTTTTTGCCGCCATATGTTGAATTCCTTTTGACTTCATGTAATATGACATCACGTAAATAAAACAGTATGCAGATTTATTTTACCTTAAAATCATAGGCTATCGTTCATCAGTTCATTATTCGCCTCTTCCCCTGGGAGTAGGGGCTGTGTTCACCAAGGGACTTGCAGAGGGTTTGAGTGTCCTGTGAGGAGAGCGATGACCAGTCATGGTGTGAATGCCCCTTTGAGCTCTGTCAGTGCTAAAGGTTATTGGTTTTGGTTTTAGTTCTTTAAAGAAAAGTGAACTTCAGTTAAAAACTCTCCCTCTCCCTTGTCTGATTATCTTTATCTTCCCGCCTCCCACCTTCTCCCTCCCCTCCCGTGTTTCTGCCCCTTCTCTTCTCCCCATTCACTGTCAGGAAGGGCCACCTGCGAAGGGCCAGTTCAGCGCAACCCGGCGCCGGCAGAGGCTAGCAGCAGCAGTGGCTACCACAGTGAGTGGATCTCGATCTCAAGTGGAAGTTTAATAAGAATGAGTATCTGTGCACGAGGGTAACCTCTGTTCTCACGGTGCCACTTTCACGTGTGGGCATGGCGTGCGCATGCTCTCTGGCTGCCTCTGTATGGCAAGAGGTGGACGTGGTATTTATTCTGCAACAGAGAACTGTTACACACATGGTCCTGTGTTCTGCTTCTGCTGTCAGTATGAGAAATGCTTTAAACTCAACCTCAGGTTGGCTTTGTAAAACTGTACAGTGCCCCGTGGTGGGGGATTTTCTTAAATCCTATGGGTTTTCTTTCTTTCTTTCTTCCATTCTGAGATTGGAACTTTGGCTGATTTATTTCCCTAAGAAAAGTCACGTTACTACAGACATAAATTGTGCTTTTTTGGTAGCAATGTGATTATTTGAAAAGGGTGTGAGAAAGAAATGAGAGGGTAAGACAAGGTGAATTTTGATGTCATCTCTAAATGACTACCCAAGTTACACTGAGTGAGGGAAAACTGTTTTCTGGAAAGAATTCTGACATGAAAATATAGTGTAAGAAGGGAAAACCAGAATGAGAGAGTATTTAATCTATTTCCAGGGGAGGGTTGTTGTTAAGAGAAAAATAGAATGGATTTAAGGTGGGCAGAGAACATATGGAGGTAGATTGCATAGAAAGGTAACTATCCATATAGAATATATAAGATCTAAATACAAGAGCCTTTGCTAAGCAGTGTGGTAATGCTAGTGCTAGCTACTTGAGAGACCCAAGAAGAAGGATCACTGAACCCCAGTTCAAGTCCTGCCTGGGCAACAGAATAGGACCTTGTCTCAAAAAAAGAAGAGAGAGGGGGAGGAATAAGGGAGGTAGGTATGGAAAAAAGGAGAAAAAGAAAAGAAGGAAGGAAAGATATAAGTAAATTATACAGTCATACATTTTATTATACAGTCATACATTTAATTATAAAAATTATATAGTGTTGGTGGTGTAGCTCAGGGGCAAAGTACTTACCAAGCATGCCTGAGGCCTTCAATCTCCATTATCACTTTTTAAAACTATACAGATTATTGAGATAGTAGCAATTATAGGTGTTGGTTTTGGGCCAGTATTTCCTAAATGGACAATAGTCTTACTCTTGGTAAAGGTGGGATATATTTTAAGAATAGAATTGCTAAAAAACAAAGGATTTTGGTTGCATTGTGGGAAAATGGTTACCAGTATTAAAATTATTAGCTTTGTACTTTATGGTTAGTGATTATCCCTGCCTTTATATCTAGGTGTTTAGTTGGTTTTCATCATGGAGACTGCCAGGGACTTAAAACTTATTAGGGAATTGACTTAAATTCAGTTTTGTGAACACTTAACCCAATAGATTATTGAAATTGCTTTCATGGTCAATGTGTATACCTCATGTGTGTTTTCAAATGCAGATGAATAAATCTGTGGTATTGATGTGCTGACAGATTCTGACAGATATACGTACAGTCCAATAATTCTTAAATGTAATTTTCACTTGTAAAATTTAGAAGTCCAAATGATTATTAGAGAGATGTGGAATAGAAAGGTCATTCATTTTAAAAAATCACCATTTCCTTAAGTAATATGCTTTTAAGATAACCAGGAAGTATGAGGTTGGAGATTTAGCTCAGTGGTTCCAGTGCCTGCTGCTTCGCAAGCTCAAGGCCCTGAGTTCGATCCTGGTAACCACATACAATGCTGGGCGTGGTGACCCATGCCCACAAGCAATTAATGCCACATACCATAGTGCCGGGCGTGGTGCTCACGCCTGTCATCCGAGTACTCGGGAGGCAGAGACAGGAGGATTGCTGAGTTCGAGGCTTGCCTGGGCTACATAGTGAGCGTAGGGCCAGCCAGAACTACAAAGTGAGACAGGGGGAAAAAAAAAGATAACCAGGAAGTAATTAGCTTTATCCTATGTTAATTTAAAAAGTTACAGATACATATAGTGTATGTCATAAAACTGGGATTAGCACCTGTTTGAATAGAAGTCTATCTTTTTAAAACGGAAGATAGGGAAGTTTAAAGAAAAAATTATTAACACCCATATCCCAAAGTAGCTGTGACTGCTGGAGTTATAAGAAAAGATACTGGTAATATTTAATAGTGTTTTCAGGAGGAAGTGAGGGGAAGTCTACTCTGAGCCCTGTAGGATTTGGAGCTCGGAATTCCCTCTCAGAACAGCAGCACTGAGCAGGCCTTCAGCTCGCCGCCGCAGCCGCCTCCCTCATCCCAGGCCCTGATGGTGATGACTCAGTGCATATTTCTGTACAGTGGTTCCCCTTCGTTCCTACTTTGATTCAATGGCTTTGATTCGGAGCCTCCCTTATCCCGCTAGCAGTCTTTTACCCAGCATCCTTCCAGATGCTTCCCACTCACGTATTCCCTCACCCACCGTGGCAATCTGATGCCAAAGAAAGGTAGGTATGCGCAAGGAGAGGTTTCCAGTGCTTATTCTTGTTGATCCTTAACACTGGCTCTCAGAATGGCCGTCTCGCAGATCAGCCAGCCCGCAGAGTAGGAGGTGAGCGGCGCGCTTGGCTCCCTCCGCTGCGAGAACGCTGAGGACCCCGGAGCAGGCAGAGCCTCTGCTGGGACCCCAGTGCGCACGACGAGAGCGAGGGACTGCTCTCGCTGGCTCTGTGAGTCCTATAAGCTTGGGGTCTGTCTTAGACTCTTTCCTGTTCACCGCTGCTACATTTCAGCGCCAACAGTTCTACTCCCGATTCGCTAGACAGCAGTTAAGAGCGTCTCCCAACTTCCTCACTCCACACCACAGCTATTGGTCCCAGAATACACTAGGGTCACGTTTCTCCTTCAATCGTAGGATTTCAAGGAAGCCTTGGATTTATTTCCCGAGCTCAAATCCAGCATTAAGGCTTCCCAGGTATAAACCTAGAGAGCTGTCGGCAGGCCCCACTCCAGCCATCGCTGGCAGAGAAACTAGCTGCCATTTGAATTATTAATCAGGTGCTATGCAAATTGATGAATGAAAACCTGAGTAAATAAGTCCTCAGGCTGGAGAGATATTCAATTAGGTAGATGAATACATCTCAATTTGCACTCTCAATTTTATTTCTTGAGTTTCTCAATTAAAATACACCCATTCAACACACAAGAAGGATAGCAATATTAACATCTTCAGTTCGGAAGTATATAAAATTTAGTTTCAATTTCCCAGGGGACTCTCTGATTGCACTCCAGGTCCCTGTGAGTAATGCACAAAACCACTTTTACTGTTTTAATAGCCAATTTAAGCCTCCATTGTGTTCAACACAGAAATTTGTAGTTTCTATATTTCTTCTCAGCGTCTGAGTCCCCCAGGAAGAGAGAGGCCATTCTCCCGCAGTCAAGCCGTGAGTCCTCACTGGACAATCTGGGTTTTCATTACCCAGCGAATGGCCCTCTGCACCCTTCCTCCGTCCTCATGACCCCGCACACACCTGTACAGTGTGAACTCTCAAGCTAGCTGAGTCCCGGACAGGTCGAGGGCTTCTTAGTACACATGAAAAATCTTTTCCATGATTGTCAGTACATCTCCACACCAAACACTCTCGCCTTCCTTTTTCCTTTGTATCCAGGTCTTTGACTCTCAGTCTCCCCTTGACCTCATAATCTCTGGTAACCTTCCCATGCATTCTGTTTCCCTCCCACAGGGAGATGTGCTGACTACTCTTTCTAGATGTAGCATCCCTACGGTTGCATTTCCTGTCTGTCTTCAGGTGTCCTTCCATCCAAGTCCCATTCCATTTCCTCAAACACATTATTGCCATTTCTCCGCTTCCAATCTAGGAAGGGAGGGAGTGTTGAGCCTAAAAAGATGGTGAAACTGTCGAAAACTCCCAGCCTGGGATAGCCAGGGTTCACATGGAGGAGAGAGTACAGCGTCATAATACCACATGCTCTGGACGTGCGTGTCGACATGCTTAGGTGAATTTAGCAGGGAAATATTTTGCTTACTTCTTCCCCAGTAAGCCGTGAAAATATTTTGAGATAACCAACTATCTGGCAGGACAGAGGTACATCCAAAGGGCCTCTGTCTAGGCTATCTAGGTGCCACTCACTTGTATGTAAAACTAAATTTTTTGATTCATTTTATCTCCTCTGTCTCCTTAGAAAGAGCCAGCATCCTCTTAGCATCACACTTGCCAAATGTTAGGAAGCTTAAAGGAAAAAAAATTTTTAAGTGTGTTTCATAGATACATTACCAAACAAGATACTGTTTCCTTCCTCCTCCTCTGTCCTATTAGATGGTGAATAGAATTACTCTTTCAATTCTTCAAAACTTAGCTTTCGGTGGAGTTTTCGTGGTGGTTCTGGGGGATTACTAAGGGAAATCTGTGCAGGAACAGTTAGGAGATGTTACTGGTTATCTGACTAACAGGAAGAGTCAGTATTTGACTTTTCTGAGAATGGTTGGCCAACAGCACTTGTAATGCTCAGGTAGAACCTTCTTGAAGAGGAAGAGAAGAAAAGGGGCCTTTCCAACATCCATCACAGTCCTAGCCAAGAGCCAGCTTTGGAACAGAAAGTACCTCTAGCCATTTTCTACGTGTTGCTTTTTACTACCAGTCAGTTCATGAGACATGTACATATAGATAACAGTGTGATATGTAACATACAAAGGTAAATCACAGTGATTTGTATAGTGTATCTTCCATGCACTGATATACATCTTAGGTATTTTATTTCCAAAGTCATTGTGAGCCTCTTCAAGCCATTCTCTTATTTCCTGTAAAACTTGTTTGTGTTTTATCCAATGGCCAGGGAGGATGTGAGTCTTTCCAAATACACATCTCTCAGTTTTTACATATTTGGTAAGATCCTGCTCCAGACTGAGAGAGATGTGAGCATAACACAGTCCTCTGACATAAGTGATTTCATAAGAAAAGCTCACAGATAGTGCAGTTCAGGTGGCAGCTTTCAGCCAGTGATTGTTTTTCACATCCCAGTGCAGGTTCAGAGTGGAAGTGAATTGCGCCTTTGCTCCCTGTCATTCTGTAGTCATCTCTGCGTCACAGAGAAGCCAGTGAGTCCACGGCAGTCTCGGGCACCTGTGAGAAATGCGACTCTTTTCCCAGCACAGCTATGTGCAAAATAAATGAGCCCCGAGCCTTTCCAAGCATGTCATCAGAGAGGAATCTATTCTCTTAAGTAGGAGGGATCTTCTGTGCAGGAGAAGGTGGGTCAGTGCACTGTTGCTCTTTGGTTATTTGTCTTTCCCCTTTCAGGTCCCTTTCAGTGCCACCATGTCCCCGGTTCGCTTGCATTCCTCCAACCCCAACCTTTGTGCAGATATTGAATTTCAGACTCCTCCGAGCCACCTCACTGACCCTCTGGAAGGTTCGACGGATTATACAAAGCTGCAAGAAGAATTTTGTCTAATTGCACAGAAAGGTAACAACAAATGCAATGTGCCCTTTAAGGAAGGTCTCTTCTTTGATGAGGGAATTGTTTGAGAAAAGATTTATTCTTTTATCTGTGTTTAGGAGATGCTGTTAGAGAGATCAAATAGTTTTATGTGCTAGCGGGAGTTCTAGACACAAAATGCCACAAGATGAAATTCCTCCCTCTTGAGGAAACACACATCACAGGTCTCAGGTTTGAATAAAGTGTCTCTGGAGTAGGAAGAGAAGAAAAGATTCCGCTTAGGAGCCCAGTTAGGTGCTACCACTCATCTTTTTAAAAAAGTATCTGAATACATACTTGTGGTTATCCTTTATGAAGAAAAATAGATTCTATTTGATTTTTTTAAACAATATACCCTTATTGTACTTTTTAACCAGTGGGTCAGGAACTCGGGCAGGGCTCAGCTGACAGCCATGTACCGTGTTTCGTGGACCAGCCCCGATCAGTAGCGTTTGGCCAGAGGATGGGCCGAAAGGAAAAACCCTGTTTCGTTCTTGTCCTTGTGCACGGCTGGCTGGCTGCCTCCATGACAGAGCCCTTCCTTCTGTCCCTGACGGTTTGGGCCCAAGAGGCTACAGGAGGAAACTGCTAGTTGTCTTGAGGCCAGCTCTGGAAGGGGTGCAGCGTCTCTTCCACGGGACCCTGCTGTTGGTCAGCATCACTGGCAAACCCAAATAGGAGGAGATGGGAAACAGGCCACACTTTGAGCCTCGTTTTTCATATTAAGTTTTCAGTAAGGTTTCTTGTGTAAGTGTATTCTTACCGGCTCCGGAGGGTAGAGTGCAACAAGAAACAGGGTAGTAGAAAGACTGAGCAGGCCCATGTTGTTCCCAGATGAACTCCTCTCTCGCTGCGGTGGTTCATAATTGACCATTGTCAGAATTCATCATCTGACTTAGAGTGGTCCTTCTTGGGTCCCTTGACATCTCCTGAGAGATACACCTTGTGCTGTTTCAGTCTGTAACACCTTATGGTGAACTAATCATTTCTTTCTCTTGGAGTTGCTGGTAAGAATTTGTAAAATATCCTGGAGGATGTGTGTTAAGTGGCACATCTTATGTCCCCTGGCACTCAAGAGCCTGATACTCAGGGAAAGAAGGACTAGAGGCATCCCTAGGGATGCTGAAACCAACAAAAAGCTACTACCTCAAACCACAAGCAAAGATGGTTGGCTTCTTAATTAACTTTTTATTTTTTGAGATAGGCTGGCCCTGAACTCACTATGTAGCCCAGGCAAGCTTCGAACTCAGCAATCCTCCTGCCTCTGCCTCCTGAGTGCTGGGATGACAGGCGTGAGCTACCATGCCCGGCACTGTGGTATGTGGTATTGATAGCTGGTGGGCATGAGTCACCACGCCATCATTGTATGTGGTTACCGGGGATCGAACTCAGGACCTTGCACTTGCAAGGCAGGCACTGGAACCATTGAGCTAAATCTCCAGCCCTTAATTAACTTTTTGAAGAGCCTTGGATTCAAAATTAACTTTCTCCTTCCTGCTGCTCTAAATTCCAGATACTGGGCATTTGAGAGAGATAATTATGTAATAGTCAGATATTTAGTTCTATTATCCTAAAACAATTAAGCAAAATCATTTTTACCCTTTTTTCTGTGTCAGTTGAAGTTCTATAAGGTCAACTCTGCTTCAACTGCCTTTTTACTCCTAGCGAATGCATCTGTATTATATTTTTAGCTGACTGCAAACCATGTTATTAGACTACAGTAATAATATTGTTTGTGGAACAGCACAGATTCAGTCTGTAATTTTTACTCTTGGGGTCGGGCAGCCGCTGAAAGACTAAGAGCAAATGTGTGAGCTGAGAGTCTGGCCGCAGCACAGCTGTTCCCAGGAGGTGGATTAATTCATAGCAGCCCCAGAAAAGCTTTGTCTATTTGTTCACAATCCTGAAGCTTCCAGGAAATCTAAGTTTCCATAGTTTTAAAGCTTCCTTTGAAAGTATTTTATCTTCCATAGACACAGATGCACATACCTTCCATCCTGGAAAGATAAAAAGTTCTCTCCACGGCTGTTGCGTGGCTGCATGGACAGTATTCTGGGTTTTTAAATGGGTCAGGAGTCTGGCTTTAGAGCCACCAGCAGGGTTAACGTGTTCCAGCTATACGGTGAGCTTCGTATTGATGACTGAACATAGTACGGAAAGGAGTAGGTTTTCTACCCTCCGCATCCTGCCCTTCTTCTCCCCCTTTAGCCATTATATTTGGGCCAAAAATTTCTACTTCTTTTAAAAAAATATTAGGGGAACATAATGAGGGGAAAGAATAAATATGATTTGGAAAGAAAAAGAAATAGCATGTATATAAGGGGTAGGGGGTTGTGGATGGGTAGGGATATGGGTAAAAATGAGAATTAACTTGTGTCATATACTGGTACAAATTCCCCAACGTTGAGTGTGATTGTGAGCTGTATATAAAATGTACCAATAAAGAATTCAATTTAAAAAAATAATAATAACTTTTCCAGGGCCAGAGACTTAGCAAGCACAAGGTCCTTGGTTTGATCCCCGGTAACCACATACAATACTGGGCATGGTGACTCACAGCCACCAGCAATCAGTACCACATACCACAAATGCTGAACTTGGTGGCTCAAACCTATAATCCCAATACTCGGGAGGCAGAGGCAGGAGGATTGCTGAGTTTGAGGCTGGCTTGAGCTACATAGTGAGCTACATAGGCCAGCCTGAACTACAAAGCGAGACTCTGTCTGAAAAATAATTAATTAATTAATAACTTTCTTTTCCTAAATAGGAAAATACCTGTTTTAGCACAAAGACTTTGCACATTATAGAAACTCTGTTATTGTAAGAAGTTAGAGAGCTCTTTATACTTCAGAATGAAAGCCTGCCTCCGACTTTACTGATGTAAGTTATGAAGTGTGGAGGAAATGGGGTGAACCGTGGTGTTTTTTGTTGCTCTGAGACCTAAGCACCTTTGGCAGTGAAACGCGCCTGACCAGGCTCCTCTGCAGGCCCAGCCGTTTCCTACCTCCAAGATAGCTCGTCAGAGCTTCCTCATCAGCTGTCTGTTTTGTGTTGACAGGATACATAAATGCTCTTTTATAAAGGTGTGCGTTTTTGGTAAATAATTGTTGACTAATTCTAAATGACTTGTATGATACTTTATGCTACACAGAGCTGCTCAAAATATCAAATATGGCAAGTAAAATATGTTCTTTTTTCAAGAATTATAAATTAATTTCTACATATTGATATTTTAAATTGATGTGTAACATTTCTTTTTTTTTTTTTTTTTGCTTTTTTTGAGACAGGGTCTTGCTTTGTAGTTCAGGCTGGCCCTGAGCTCACTATGGTGCCCAGGCAAGCTGCTGCAAACTCAGCAATCCTCCTGTCTCTGCCTCCCGAGTGCTGGGATGACAGGCGTGAGCCACCACGCCCGGCACTGTGGTATGCGGTGTTGATTGTTGGTGGGCGTGTCTCCAGGCCCAGCATTCTATGTGGTTACCGGGGATCAAACTCAGGACCTTGCGCTTGTGAGGCAGGCGCTGGAACCACTGAGCTAACCCTCCAGCCCCGATGTGTAACATTTCTAAATCTTTGTTGGCTTGTCCAATATGAAATACAAAAATGTTCCCCCTAATTACTTATAATGGCCATATTTATTTTGAATATACGTGTACTCTGATAAATTTCTTTTTTTTTTGAGACAGGGTCTCACTTTGTAGTTCAGGCTGGCTCTGAGCTCACTATGTAGCCCAGGCAAGCCTTGAACTCAGCAATCCTCCTGTCTCTGCCTCCCGAGTGCTGGGATTACAGGTGTGAGCCACCACGCCCGGCAATGTGGTATGTGGTATTTATCATTGGTGGGCGTGAGTCTCCACACACAGCATTGTATGTGGCTACCGGGGATCGAACTCAGGACCTTGTGCTTGCGAGGCAGGCGCTGGAACCACTGAGCTAACCCTCCGGCCCTCTGATAAATTTCATTTTCAGGCTGATTTTTAATTAGACTACAAGATAGCTTTTCCAAAAAATGTTTAGCAATGAGTTAAAATCCTGAGGAGTGCCGGGCTTGGTGGCTCAAGCCTGTAATCCCAGCACTCAGGAGGCAGAGGCAGAACGATTGCTGAGCCAGGCTTGCCTGGGCTACATAGTAAGCTCAGGGCCAGACTGAACTACAAAGCGAGACCCTGTCTCAAAAAAAAAAAAAAAATCCTGAGAAGTGGGCTGGGGATTTAACTTGTGGTTCCAGCATCTGCCTTGCAAGCACAAGGTCCTGAGTTCGATCTCTGGTAAGCACACACCACAGGGCAGGGCATGGTGACTCACGCCTGTAATCCCGGCACTCAGGAGGCAAAGGCAGGAGGATTGCTATGAGTTCGAGGCCTGGGCTACCTAGTGAGTTCCGGGCCAAGCAGGACTACAAAGCCAGACCTGTCTAACAAAATACATATGTATATATCCTGAAGAGTCTATCACACTGTATGTTCTTCCTGGAAACATTTAATATTGTTTCTCACTCTTCTGCTCACCCAGTGCATTCTCTCTTGAAGTCTGCGTTTAATAGCATCGCTATAGAGAAAGAGAAGCTGAAGCAGATGGTTTCAGAGCAAGATCACAATAAAGGCCACAGCACGCAGATGGCCCGGCTGCGGCAGTCACTGTCTCAGGTAAAGAGTGTTCCTTGTCACGTGTGCGGCACGGTCCCAGCCTTGTCAGGCAGACCTGGGGTGGAGACACCAGGCCTGGGGACGGCAGATCCTCTGACGTGCTCTCGAGACACTGCAGGGTGGTTATTGAACCTCAGTATCTTTCTTCCCCAAACTGTCAAGGTAAGAGGGAATAAACCAAACTTGCTTGCACACATACGACTGTGTTTTTCACTACTTGAATACTTAAGGCCTGAGGTCATTCCTATGGTAGCCCTGGTTTTTAAAAAGAGGATTTACAAACCTAAATTGTATTTCAGAATATGTTCAACTCAGTGCTAAACAGAACAAAGTACTAGATACTCCGCATGTAATTTTTTTCCACTTAGATTTTAATCTGTTGAAAATTATTAATTACTATGAGGTCATTTTTAAATTTTCTTTTCTGAATTGCACCCTTTGAATTGTGCTTTTCTGAATTGGGATTCTCTTCCTAACATATGTTTCCTGAAGCTAGACCTTTGCATTTCCATATTTATTGCATAGTTGATTTTGTTAATACTAATTGAGTCCCTATGTATATCAAAGCTGAGATTTCTGATACAAATCCTTTAAAGTTTTGCATGTCTTTCTACACCGAGTACTTCCTCTGAAGGAAACATTTTCTTCAGTTAGTCCATAAATGAACTTATTTTAATTCCTTTGATAATTCAATGTTGTTATATGATTTTGTGTGAGAACTCAGTGTTTATATAAAATATTATTCTTCCTGGTGCCTTGCATCAGAGTGAAGGAGCCAGCAAATCCTGGGTAAGTGGTCTCCATGTGAGTCACATCCTGTTTGAGTAGTTCACTTCAGTCCCTAAAAATTAGATGGAAACTATATCACCATGTCTTACATACTTGAGTCGTCAGCGTATTTTCAGTGTTAAGTTTTGTGTCCTGGATTGCTGCTCCCTGGCCACACTTCTGGGGTCACCATGGTGCACGCTGCTTCCAGTGCTATGCCCGGGGCTGAGGAGCATGCGCATCGCCCAGCACTGTCCTCCAGCCCCAAGAGGGCTGTATCCCGAAGGGCCCTTAAGGATTCTCCCTAGATTTTTCTTCTTGTGTCACCTATCTGTTCAGCACTCTCTTGTCATTAGTTGATCTTACAAATCATTATTCTGAAAGCATCATGAATCAGAAAAGTCAAAATAATAATCAACTGAACCTGCAGGTGCTGTCCAATGAACACATAAATACACTCTTGGTCTTCCGCATATTGCACTGTTTCCTGAATATATGTTTAATGATAAAAGCTTAGGGATATAAATCAAACATGTAGTAAGAAAATTTGTTTCTTGCTTGCTGCTTGCCTGCTTTTCTTGCTTTCTGGTAATTATTGGTAGAGATGTAGGTTTGCAATTCAGGTGACATTAGAAGTGATTAGGAAGAAAAATTTAAAAAGGTATTCATTTGTTCATTCTTCTACTCAACTAACTAGAGGTTTTGTGCAAGGTAATGGAACACCATTTGTCTGGTTCCCAAGAACCTCATGATCTGATGGGAAAGATGAGCAGTATCTACCAGGAGATGGTATAGCAGGGACCATGCACAGTGGTGTGGGCTTCTAAGGCTCCAACTGTTCAGAAGAAAGGCAGGTCCCTGGCTGAATGCAGAGCCACGGATTACGTTTCCATAGTAGATAAGAACTAGCCTTCTGCTAACATGATAAAAGTAAAATAAATCAAATTTATATAAACTCGCATCCTCTGGTCTAAAATATTGCCCTCTCTGGTGAAGGCATATTTATTTCTGTCGAAAGTCAGGGCCTCCATAATTTGGGGGGCAGCCCTTAAAGTTTTGTTTTATTGAGGAGTTTGTAGCCAAAGGGCTCACAAGATGGGAAAGTCATCTGCGCTATAAGAACTCTGGCACTCCATCCTCTAGATAACCTGGTGCTCAAAACTGTTCAGCATTTTAGCTGCGTTCACCTTTCGCATCCAAACTTCCTCCTTCAGCTGGGCCAGTCCTCCACTGGTCATCTTGCCTCACCATGGTGAAGCTGGATTCTACTTTAGAAATCGCCAAGAATCACTATCTGTGATTGGACCACTGGAGAGGTGGCTGAAGAGTGGGGTGAATGTT
Source organism: Thryonomys swinderianus (assembly GCA_004025085.1). Classification (NCBI taxonomy): domain Eukaryota; kingdom Metazoa; phylum Chordata; class Mammalia; order Rodentia; family Thryonomyidae; genus Thryonomys; species Thryonomys swinderianus. Next base: position 36,633 of record PVIC010011318.1, read on the forward strand.
ACTCTAGGACTAGGTCAGTGGCCAGGGACCAGCTCATCTGGTGTACACAAAGAAGTCGGGATGTAACATGTTGGTGAGGGAGGACTTGAGTTCTAACTGGTTAATTACAGTGCTAGACACTGAAAATCCTACTGTGTTTCTGTGTATTAGAAAGATTAGCCCAACATGGTGTGAGTGTGAATGAAACTGAAGCAAAACTAATTGAGCAGACTCTTAGTATTCAAAATAATTCAAGGATATCTTGGGGCTAGAGATTTAGCTCAGTGATTCCAGTGCCTGCCTAGCAAGTACAAGGTCCCTGGTTCAATCCCAGTAACCACATACCACAGTGCCACCCATCAGCAATCAGTACCACATACCACAGTACCAGGCGTGGTGGCTCACGCCCGTCATCCCAGCACTCGGGAGGCAGAGGCAGGAGGATTGCTGAGTTCCAGGCTCGCCTGGGCTACAGAGTGAGTGCAGGGCCAGCCTGAACTACAAAGCGAGACCCTGTCTTAAAAAATTTATATATATATATATATATATATATATATATATATATATATATATATATATATATATATATTAATGATGCTTGAAACTATTCCTGAGCTAAGGAGATACCAGCATGGCTAGAGCAGACACTGAGGAGGAGCCGTTGCTTGGAGGACAGCAGAATGTTAGAGACAATGAGACAGAGTCAGTCAAGGTTTTTTACTTAGATACCTGGATACATGACAGTTCTTTCCCCCAAGAAAGAGAACAGGAAAAACTGGTTTATCAGAAGCATATCATGAGTGATTTTGTGGATCATCCACCGGCTACCCAGATCTAAAGCTCAGTAGAGGAAAAGATGTGGATTCCCCGTTATGTCAGTGAGGTTACAGATGGTGACGAATCTGAACAAAGGCAGTTCAGTGGTATGGGTACTGCTTGTCGTAGAGAGCATTAATATTTTAAGAACAGGCTAAGTAGAGTTCTAATAGTCTTGCGAAGGAAAAAGTTAACAGCATCCAATTAACAGCAAGTACTGTGTGCCCCAAACATCGACCCTGCCTTTGGCGGTCATCACAGCATGTGGGGAAGAGTGAGCCAGGCCAAGATGTGAAGGGGACAATGGATGCGACCACCCCCGTTGGCCAAGTCTACTTGCACTGACCCTACTTCAGTACAGCCCTGAACAGTTGCTACATAGTTCAGTACATGGAGACAGTTGCCTTCCATGACTTGAGTATATTTTTCTATTATACAATTTCACATTATAATGTCATTTTAAGGTAGCCTGAGGCACTCGTGGTCCACATTTAAGTGGCATTCTTTAAATCCTCAGTTATCTTCCTCAGGATCAGGTCTTCCCAAAGAAAAGGAAGGAAGGAAAGAGAACACATTTAAATAACTAAGTAGCTTAATATTTTAAGCTTATATTTTATTTAATGTAAGTCCTATTTGATAGGCCTTTAATGATCATAGTGCTGCTTTTTGATGAGATATTTAAGTGTATTTATCACTTCCACAAATTCCGTCAGCCCTTTAGAAGTTGCACAGTGTATAAAACACACAGAATTGTCATTCTTCACTACATGTTCAGCATAAATTGCTCTGCTTTGAATAAGTAACAGTGTGCAGGGCTGGATAATTAAATGAATTGCTTTTCTAAAATAATATTACTTCCTCAGTCTGTATGTGTACAAACATCTATATAATTTTGTTATTTTATGCCATGAAATGTAAATTAACTTTCACACCCGAAAGACAGCGTAGCTCTTGGGCTTCAATTTATGGGCAGGACATTTTATGCAGTCTATTTCCCTTTTAGAAGACCTCATTACATGTCAGTTACAATTCCACGTCCTGTTTGATGTAGTACCCTTAACGTCCCAATCAAGTACCACAGTATCTAAGACAAAGGGCAACCTCAGTCCCCAACTCTACTTGCATTTATCTTCCATGCACAGTGATTTCTGGGCCCAGATTTTGTGTATAGCTTGTGCCAAAGACAGGAAATCAGGTCCCTACAAATGCGAGCAACAGAACATGACCCATCTAACTCCAGCTAGAATTAGCATGTTTCATTAAAATCCATCAATTATGGGATGCATTATTATTTTGTGCATTACTGACAAAGAAAAAGACCATCACTGTCCAATGACCCGATGCTTTGCTTCAGAGAGGCTCAATGTAGGGAAGAATGTGCACCTGAGAGTCAGTGAAACACAGTGTGTAGGAGAATGTGAGCAAAAACCTGGCTTACGGCATATAGTGATGTCCTGCAAAACCCCATTTGTAGTATCGTCATTCTTCTGGTCCACACCATTTACATGCCCCAAATAATACCCTGTGATGGGACAGAATTTCCAAATATACTTACTTGTTTCTAAATGCCACAGTTCCTGAGACTTGGCCAAATCTGTTGTGCATAAAGGTAGTTCCAATAGAATTCTTATTTTTCAAAGTATCATTTTGTCCATAATTTAGCAATATTTAAAATGCCTTAGGAAATTTTTACCCATTGACCCTATAGGTTATGTTGCTGTGACTAGTCTGAGGATGTAATGCTGATTATAGAAAATAATTACGTGCATAAATATTCATGGCAGTGTTATTTACTCTGGTAAAAATCAGTCACCACATTAAGTGTAATAATAGGAAATCATTGTTTATTATGTAACGAAATTATGTTTCTGAAGAGCTTGTAACATAAAGGAAATGTTTATATGCAAACAATAAGGGACAGATACAGGGTGCAGACTGTGTGCCCAGTAAACAATATGAAAAAATGAATAGAAAACAAATTAGAAAGAAAAAGACCAAACCACCAGAGTTAAATAGTAAGATGAGAAATTTTAAAAATATTTTTCTACTTTGTCCATTTTCCAAATATAGTAGTATATTTAATTGAAAAAAAATCAAAGGTGATTTTAAAGAGATGCCCAACATTGGGCCTTTGGCAGCTCTGTCTTTGAAAGATTCCATACTTCCTCACTCACATTGAACCAGTTGTACTTTGACTCACAAGGTCTGCTTCTGTAAAGATCTCTCTCTTGCAGTATGTTTCAAATCTTTACACTGTGAGGCTGCCGTGTCTCCTTCCCAGGCCCACAGTTCCATTTAGTAAAATGTTTCTGGGGCTGGAAATTTAGCTCAGTGGTTCCAGTGCCTGCCTCGCAAGCACAAGGTCCCGAGTTCAATCCCGGTGACCACATACAATGCTGGGTGTGGTGACTCACGCCCACCAACGATCAATACCACATACCACAGCGCTGGGCGTGGTGGCTCACACCTATAATCCTAGCACTCAGGAGGCAAAGGCAGGAGGATTGCTGAGTTCAAGGCTTGCCTGGGCTACATAGTGAGCTCAGGGCCGGCCTGAATTACAAAGCGAGACCCTATCTCAAAAAAAAAAACAAAAAAGTTTCTAACCGTCTCAACCAAACTAAGGTAAATTCTCATCATTGTCTGCAGGATTAAAAGCTACGTAAGCAGGGATGTGGGTAATTGACTCTGGCCCAGAACGTTAAGTGGCAACTTCTTTTCCACATGGAAAAGGAATTGCATGTTTCTTGGATGCATTGGAATTGAGCGTGAAGGGCACAGTTCTGGGCAAATGCTGCTATGCGAAGCTTTTAATACAGCGCAAGAAGTGTAAAACCTGCTTAGGGATGACTTCAGAGACAGTTTCTAGCTCCGGGAGCCTCCTCATCAGGCTTTGGCCCTTCAGCCGCCGATAGAGCAGCATTACTACGGGCAGGTCTTGGTAGCTTTTCTTGCTCATTGGCTGGCGCCAGTGGCTGCTGATCTACCTCCTTTTTCCTTGCTTCGCCACCGTTTGCTGTCCTTGAGGACATTCCTTACACTATCTCTGCGTCTTCCAGGCTCTGTCCTGTTAATTATCACCGAGAGCCTCATTCCCTGACAGTACCTGTGTTCTTCAGTGTTCCTACAATTTCTCTGGTACCAGTACAGAGAAAAAAGTTGAGCTTCGGGGAGGGACATGGTAATGTGGTCCTGGCCAGACCCGGAAAGTGCTCTGGGCTCTGGGCTCCAGCAAACGTCCAACACAGCCCGCATGAGCAAGGCAAAAGGAGGAGCCAGCCTGGGTACGATGCAGAGAAGTGGGCTGTTGCATGCTCCGCTGGCAGTTTATTCTCTACCCTTGGGGTTGCCAGATGTGGATATTTATTTCGTGGGTTTTGTACTATGTAACAATTTTTCTCCACCACCACATATGTATTATTAACAAAAGTATTCCTTTTAAACTTATAGCTTTGAATTCCCCACTCGTGTTTAAAATAATAGAAGCAGGACTCTGAGATTCTACCTCAAGACTGAAGGGGATATAAGTACTAGAATGCATTTCCATATACTTAAAATAGGACCAAACACTGCTCACTTGTGGGCCAGTATTAATATTTTGGCAATCAAGTGTAATTCTGTACCCAACGGCATCGAACAATGACAGATTCTTGGCTTTAAATT
>PVIC010011319.1:0-41556 GCA_004025085.1 Thryonomys swinderianus
GGGATCGAACTCAGGACCTTGCACTTGCGAGGCAGGCGCCGGAACCACTGAGCTAACCCTCCGGCCCCATTCTGCGTTCTTACTTCCGCTACACCCCAGCTTCATCTTATTGCACTCTCAAAAAAACCCAGCAAAGCCTAGGAGGGGAAACTGAGGTCTGCGGAGGTTATGTAACTTGCCTAAAGCTGTCAGGAGACTCCTGTTTGAGTCTTGATTCTGATGCGGTCCTGCAGGGTGGCAGCCAGTGGCACTAGGCCACCTGTATTCCCCGAGCGCCTGCCAGCCAACAGCGGGTCACCTTCCTTCTCTGAGCTCATCTCTGTGCTAGGCCTGAGCCCTGAGTAGGTCACGTGGGATGTGAGAGGCAGGAGAGCTTTGTGACTTTTCAGCTGCTTGGATCTCGCTATGTAGTAAGGTTGCCTTGAACTTGCTGCGATCCTCCTGCCTCAGCCTCCTGAGTGTATACCACCATCGGCATCTATATCCTAGGTTATTCAAGCCCACAAAATAAGGACTCTGCTGACCCCCATTCCACAGAGTGGGACAGGGAGGCTCAGAAAGGGTCACGGCGCTGGCTCAGGGGCAGGATTGCAACTTGGACCCCAGCTCTGCTGCCCTAGAACCCCAAAGCATGGTCGCTGCAGGCCCGCATTCCCAGCCAGGTCACAGGAGGATCAGACCCACCGGAGGAGACACGTTTTACTGTCAAACCCAGGCAGACTCACACATCAGCACACACAATTTAAAGTTCCGCACACAGCTCCTCTTACCGGTAGCAGGCCGCATACTTCTCAGTTCTATCCTGCTGTTTCAGGAGGAGGAAACTTTCCCACCCAGTGATCCCTTAACCAGGAGCTGATCCTTCAGCTCCACCCTCATCTGTATGAACATGTGTGAATGTGGGCACTCATTGTAAGAGGAAAAAGACTCCGAACCCCAAGAGACTAACTAGAGAAGTCACGCTACAGCGGCACGATGGAATACTATACAGCCCCAAAGAGAACGATGTCTCCTTGGGAAAGTTCAAGAACATAAAAAGTGAAAAGAATGAGGCGCCAGAGCCAGTGCGGGGCAGATACAGCATGTTCCTCTGTACTTGTGGCTGACACAGAAGAAGAGTTCTCCTGCCCACTAGAAAGTTTCTAGAACCTTTTCCTGTGGCTAGTCCTAGGACGGTCAGGACCGTCAGGGAACGCCCCACACGGGAGTGAAACGCACAGTGATTTCCCTCTGTGAGCCTCGCATGTTTGGACTGTGTAACACGGAGAACACCCCAGAGGGCAGAGCTGGCCGTCTCCTGGGCGACCATGCCCCTTGTCACTTACCCAGAGCCGCCATGATGAGGAAGAAGGCAGCGGCCACGAGGAAGGCCGCGTCGGGCTTGGTATAGGACAGCAGCTTCTGCAGTGTGGCCCCTGACGCCTGCTCAGCTGGGGCGCGGCTGTCCCCACGGAAGTCCTCGGCCTCGGCCCCTGCGCCAGGCTCCAGGGCCTCGGTACTGGGCCGCACTGCGGACAGCAGCCACCAGAGCAGGAAGGAGGCGCCCAGGGACACGTACGTCCACACAAACAGGGCCCAGAACCACGGGTCCCGGATGGGCCTGCGCACCTCCGAGAAGAGCAGCAGCTTGGCCATGGCGTAGATGCCCACGAAGAGGCACACGAGGGTGATGACCAGCCAGGAGGCCCGCAGCCGCCGGGGCCCCAGGGCGCTGTTCTTGGCCACACCGATGGTGGCGCCCAGCAGCAGGCAGCTGCGGTACAGGCAGGCGGCCCAGAGGTCCAGCACCGAGTCGAAGATGTTGAAGTGGCGGATGTCATCCAGCAGGCTGCGGTCCAGGTGGCTGAAGGCGTAGATGGCGGTGGTCACGCTCACGTCCATGCTCATGAAGGCCAGCGTCACCACGACTGCCTTCCACAGCCGCATCCTGCTGGCTGGCGGCGGGCGGGGCCCGAGGGCGGCTGCGGCTCACGGGAGCAAGCCCATGGTCCCCTGCGGAGCGAGGCGCGGCCTAGCGTCGGGTCTGTGCGTGGTGTGCCACTGCGGGACTTCAACCTCTCTGAATTTCTTGTCTGCAAAATGACAGAAACAAGAGTGCTAACTGCCTCGGATGCTGGGAGGTTTCCCTCCATAACCTTTAAGCTGGCCGCAGACCCCGGAGATCCTCCTGCCACAGCCTCCCCAGGGCTGAAAGCCCAGCTCTCTGGGAGTTCATACGGCCTCTACTGCTGTGGGCTGGACTCTGTTCTCTGTGCCGGGGATTTAATAATGAGCAAAATGACACAGATCCCTGGTCTTGTGGAGATAACAGCTTACGCAGGACATGGATTAATAAATAAAGGACAGAGAGTGTTAGAGAGAGAAGGGCCACAGGGGACAAAGGGTGCGGGAGGGACGGGGAGGGGAGTGAGGGTCACAGACGGGCAGGGAGGGCCTCGCCGCTCAGACACCAGACAGAGGCGAGGGATGTGGCGCGCGGGTGCGGGGAAAGCGTCTCAGACTGGCAAGCGACAGGCTGGAGCCCGAGGCCTGTGCCCTGGGCCCACGGGGCCGAGCACGGCAAGGAGGTCTGGAGGGCTGCGGCACCACGGTGAGGCTCAGGCCGATGCTGGCGCCAGCAGGTTCTTTCATCAACCGCTGGTCTCTTGGACCCCGGTTCCGCAGGTGTGCAGTGTGTGTACAGTCTGGTGTGTGCCATCTGTCCTGGACATGGCGCCCAGCACACCGCAGTCACTACCGACTGTTATCAGCCATGCACAGCGGGCGGTGGACACGTGTGCCACCCTCCTTGCTCCAACCCTGACGAGACCACGAGGGAAGGAGAGTGGAGGCTTGGCGCCACGTGCAAGTGCCAGTCACTCGAGCGTCGGGCCGGTCCTTACCGCCTACCCCAGCATCTGCGGAGCCCTGCCGCCGGCCCTCAGGACGCGCCAGGCCTGGCATCTGGAGTGGGACTGGCGGCTGGGCCGGGAGAGGAGCCAGCGGGGCGAGTGTCTTCCCTGGAGGGGTTGCTCTGCCATCTGCAAGACGGGCAGGGCTCCGGTGCCCCACGTGGACGGGAGACATGCTGAGGGCCCGAGGGGAAATCAAGTCACAGCAGTGAAGGGGCCCCACGGAGCCAGACACCCTGCCCACCACTCTGGTGCCCACCCGGAGCGGACGGACCTCATGCTTGCAGAGCCAACATGACACAGCCTCGTTTACAAGCGGGAAAACCAAGGCACAAAGTGACAATGTCAGCTGCCCCGACACTCTGCTGAGACGGGCATGAACCAGGACTCGGGCTGGCACGCAAGACCCTGGTGCGGGCTCCACCTGTGAGCCGTGAGGTGACCGTGGCAGGCCTCCAAGCACTGCGGCTTTTGCTGTTCCCAGAACGTGAGTGACATGGTCCTCACCGCAGCCACCGTCATTGTCACTGTCCAACAGCTGGACAAGCTGAGGCCCAGAGAAGCTCATCACCTGCCCGAGTCACACAGCTGGATGAGAGCTGCTGGGGCCCAAATCCGGGCCTTTAACCGCAAAGCTAAGCTTCTCATGCTAACAGATGCCAACTGGGAGCTTCGTATAAAGGAAACTGAGTGTGCATCAGAGGAGCTCAGTCAACGGACACTGTGATGAGGGTCAAAGTGCTGCCACTTACTGACGTGCTAGGTCATTTACACACGAGTGCAAAGGTCCCATCCAGTATCATGTAATCCCCATTTTACAGTTGAGAAAACTCAGGCCCAAAATATCCAGCAAACTGTACCAGGCCATTAAGGTAGGCACAGCTGGAAAGTGAGATTCCAAACTTTGCATTCCCAACTCCTCCAAGCTTTGGTCCTTCTAAACAGCCTCTTTGTGGGGCAGGGCCTGGGGTCCCCAGAGGGCATGAAGTGTGAGGGCCCCAAGCCCGAGTCCCACTGTCACCAGCGCCTCCCGCAGGTCCCAGCATGCCTCGCAGGATGGCTGCTGAGTCAGCACCTGCTGCTCCCGAGGGAGCCTGGCCGGCAGGGGTCAGGGCAGGGCCAGCAGACAGCACCCGGCCTGGGCCTGCTCACTCTCAGCCTGGCTGGGCCATGGGCAGCACAGCTGCCTGCTGCAGTGCAGAGCCCGTGGCGCAGGGCAACTGGGTAAACTCCTGGAGGTGCCCAGGAAGGAGCCGCTGGCCCATGGCCACCCAGGCCTCCCAGCCAAGCCACCACGGGCTGCTGCCTCTTCCTGGTGGGCAAAGTAGGCAGGGTGGCAGAGGTGCAGGGTGGCAGAGGTGCAGGCTGGACAGCAGCCCAGAGTCTGCCCTGTTCTCCCTACCTGACTCTGGCCCCACAAGCAGCCCAGGGGCCGCCACCCACAGGAGCCTCAGCTACTGACTCTCACCTAATAAAGCAAACGCCAAACACCAACAGCATGACTGAAACATGTTCTGACCCCCAAACCCAAGCAGAGGAGGTGGGCTTAACGAGGGGCACCCCAGAAGCTGGGCCAGAGCAGCGAGGGCACCTGGCCTCCAAGTGCTGGCTCCTCTTACTACAGCCTCCTCTGGCAGGGTCCAACTCATCGGGTCGGGTTGCAGCCCTGGCTGGGGGCAGCTCTCCTGTTATTTTTAAAGGCCCTGAGCAGAAGGATGAAGGAGACAGAACACAGACAGAGGCACGGGGTCCTGGACACCGCTGGGAGGCTCATCCCTGCGCTCCAGCTCATGGCCCCATCAGAGGACACTGCTGGGCTCAATCAGGTGCAGCCAGAGGGCAAACTGGGCAGAGAGGTGACGTGTGTGGCCCAAAAGACAAGGACAGGGTGGTGGCCAGATGCCAGATCATGCCCTGGAAGACAGGGACCACTCGCCTCAACCCCAGATGTTAGGGATGGCGCAGGCTACCAGATGCCCTGTGCCCTGGGGGTTTTGCCAGAAGCCTTCCCGTCCGGTGCAGGAGACACCAGTGGGGACAATGGTGGCTGTCAGCTGCAGCACCAGGAGATCAATACCCATCACCACATTCACAGCAGTTACTGTCTCTGGGTGGTCACTAGGGGTCCTGTCCACCCAGCTCACGGTCCCCATGCTCACCATGGCTGCCTGAGGGAAGGGATGGAGCCGGCCCATGACCCAGGGTCCTGCCCTGGCTATTCGGCAGCAGCTGAGGTCCTGCCCCAGGGCCCAGGTGGCCTCTGTTCACCTCTCCCTTGGTGAGCCTTCCACCCCCCGGTGGGCTTGGCCCAGGAGGGCGCGGAGGGTGCTCAGCAAACCCAGCCTGAGCGAGGCCCATGGCTGGGTCGGGACTGCTTGGGGCCTCAGAAGCATGGACGGGTTGGGCTGCATCGGGCTCCCACCCTGCTGGCAGCACGCCCTGACCGGGGCGGGGCCTGGGGGCACTGCCCGGCCAAGCGGGGCTGGCCCCCACCAAGCGGGGAGCCCTTCCACCACCTCCTGCCGGCACCGGGCCCAGAGCCCTCCGCACCAACAGGGAGGCCGCCTTACCTCCAGGGAGGGGCGGAGGGGAGGGAATCCCTGTACCCCGGGAAGCTCTCTCAGGCCCTCAGGCCTAGGGCGGGAGAGCCAGGGGGCGCTCCCGAAAAGGCAGGCCTCGCTGCCAGCGGTGCGAGCCGGAGGACTGGGAGAGAGGGCGCCGCGCACCGGCTCCGCCACAGCCAGGGTGCGGGCCGCGCAAGCCCGACCTGGAGCGACAGCCCTCCCGGGACCCCCAAACGTTCCGCGTACTGTTTCCCAGAGGACGGCGTCGTTTGACGGCTTGAAAAATGGCATCTTCGTGCAGCGCGCACAGGAGGATGCTGCGGGTGGGGGCTGGGACCTGGGCCGCAGGCAACGGGTACCGCAGGCCCAGGCCCGGGAGATGCCACCGCGCCGGGCTGGGGTCCTGGGTACCGCGCTCTTACCTGGCACCAGGTGAGGTGTGGGAGGGGCGCGCAGCGGGCCGGGGGGCCGCTCATGGGATATCGCTCCGGGACCTGCTCCCTTCGCGCCGCGCCGCTCCGCTCCGCGCCTGCCTCCCGACTCCCGCCAGCGCTCAGCCGCGACAAGGTCGAGCTCGGCCCCGCGGTTGCCTCCGCCGGGCGAAGGGGCGGGGCCTCGGGGGGAAGGGGGCGGGGCTCTCGGGCAGGGGCGGGAACATAGGGTGGGTGGGGCTCAGACCGGCGAATCCTCCATTATGGGGCGGGGCCTCGGCGGAGTGGGCGGGACACCCTGCCCTAGGGGCGGGGCCGGGCCGGGGCCTGGGAGGTTTATGGGCTCACCTGGGGCGAGCTCCTTCAGCAGGTTCTGCACACTTGTGCTCCGCAGGTGCCGGCCGCCACTTACCGCTTCTCCTCTCGTCGCCACGGGAGGAAAACAGCCCCATGTGTTGGTGGCCTGTTTTTTAACGGGGCTTTTCCCCTGGAGCTGCAGCCCCCAGTGCAGAGCAGGGGCGGGGTCATTAGCCTCATTCACCACTTAACCGTGCAGCAAGCACTTAACAAGCATCGACTAAGTGCCACACACCATTCTTTTTGTTTTTGGAGAGAGGGTCTCGGTTTGTAATTTAGGCTGGCGCTGAACTCACTATGTAGCCCAGGTGGCCTCGAACCTGGGGAGGACACCACCCGCCCACCACGCCCGGCTGCCATATGCCACTCTAAACACCTGAGAAGCTGGGCTTGGGGCGCACCGCCGGTTCCAACTCCACGGGAGGCTGACGCAAGATCACTTGAGACCGGGAGCCTGGCAACACAGTGAGGCTCCGATCTCTTTTTAAAAACAGAAACTGTCGACATCTAACAGTCAACCAAACAAGATCCCTGGCCTCCTGGAGCTGATCTTCCAGCGAAGGAGGCAGATAACACATGGGAGTGAACTACACAGCCAGTAAGGAACACAGTTCAACAGAGATCCCGGCTGGCGCGGGGCAAGGCAATCGGAACTAACCGCTGGGAGGGGATCCTTTCGCAGTGGAGACAGCAGCAGGCGTGCACGGGCAAGGTGACTTCAGCTAACGCCAAGTGCCTGAGGACTGAACGCTGGAGAGGACGGAAGCCTCCCCGGCAGCTGAGCGGGAGGGTGACCCGAGCGAGTCCGGGAGCTGGGGGAGAGATCTAGGCTGAGGACCTGCCGGCCGGGCCCTGGGGAGCTGCAGAGGGAGGGGGAGTGGGCTCGAGGTGCCCGGGTGGGCCCCTCTCTGGCAGAGGGTTCCCGTGCTGAGTTTAAAAAGCTTCTGATGAGTGCCGGGCGTGGAGGGTCACGCCTGTAACCCCAGCACTCGTGAGGCAGAGGCAGGAGGACTGCTGAGTTCGAGGTTTGCCTGAGCTACGTAGTGAGACCCTGCCTCAAAAAAAAAAAAAAAAAAAAGCTCCTGATTTTTTTTTGTGGGGAGAGGTGGGTAGGAACTTCTCCTACAGATAGATGTAGAAAGGTAGCTAAGAAGGTGGTTCCTATAGTGGCACAAGTCTGGAACTAACCTACATCCTCTTCCATAGGGAGCTGGCGAGATAATTAAAGTACATCCCTTTGGCAGGGAGAGACCTCATATGTGATAGAAAGTAACAAAGCCTGAGTGACCTCAGAAGTCTGCGGAGTAAAGTGAAACCTTATTATTAGCTGTGTAAAAACAAAGGCAAGTAGAGAACTGTATCAGGTGGGATTGAAAAAGAGTGACTTTAAGTTTTTTTTTTAACACTGGGGATTTAGCTCAAGTGGTACTGTATCTACCTTGGAAGCACAAGGGCCTGAGTTTGATCCCCGCTATGGCAAACTATATATATAAATTTTTTAAATGTAGCACAGAGATACACACTGCCCTCATTCCCTCAGACTCCTCCCCCGCTGTGGACACACGAAGCTCACAGTTCTTGCGACCGGCCAGGGCAGGTCTGAGTCCTCCCCTAGGAGGGTCTTTCGAGCTCCCCTGGTGTCTTGTGAATTTAAATAGTTGACCTTTCTTGGCCATTTTGACTTTGGCAAAGAGAAGTCACATGGGGCCAGATCTGGTGAAGCAGGTGGACAGGGACACAGTGGAATGTTTTTATGAGCCACCTTTTCACCCTACGGCCATGGACCGCAGCGTGTGCCTCGTTTGGGGTCACACCTCATCGAGACCCTCGTGAGGTGCTATTTCCAGGACTGCTTCCAGAAGTAGCAAGCATGACAGGGTGAGCACAAACTGAGGGGAGGGCTCCGGGGGGCCATTAATGGCAATGTACTTTCTGTTGTAATGACTAAGAAGAATTTAAATATTCACCATATGTTCGCTCACATCTCATGCTTGGAGTGGTGGGTGTCTTAGATGTTATTCAAGTGTTTTGAATATCTGAGACATACGTCTACATCCAGGCTCTGTCCCCTTTGCTGTGTGACCCTGGCCAGGTGACTTTGGCTCTCTGAGCCTGTTTCCTCATCAGAGAGAAGGGGTAATAAAAGACACTGAATCCCTGTGAAGGTTTATGAGAACAACCCCGGGCTAGATCTTCAGAAAATGAGGATTTTTTTTTTTTTTTTAAAGACAGGCTATGTAGCCCAGGCCAGCCTTGAACTCACAGCAATCCTCCTGTCTCTGCCTCCTGAGTGCTGGGATGGCAGGCATGAGCCACTATGCTGGGCACTGTGGTGTGTGGTACCAGGGATCGAACTTGGGACCTTGTGGTTTTGAGGCAGGTGCTAGAACCACTAAGCTAAATCCCTGGCTCAAATGAGGATTATTTTTAGGAAAGAGGGGGACTGAGACCCTTCCTGCACCTCACAGTACTGCAGAGAATGAGAGGCTGAGAAACACATGTCCCGACTTCCCCATGTGACTCAGGGCTTTTCTGGAAATTCTGGGATACAGAGAACTTTCCCCAGACACGGATGGAAAACAAGAAAACAAGCAGTTCCAAAGACCTGGCAGTCACACGTGGGGATGTGGGTTTAGAGCAGTCGCAGAGGGAGAGGCAGAGGCAGCCAGAGAACTGGTGAGGGTTAGCACCAAGGAAGAGGTGGGATTTGGAATTTAAGACAGCGCACTCACATTAGTGCCCCAACCTGAGATACTTACACGCATACCAGGCAACACATGTTTGAGACGTATGCGAGGGAAACTACAATAGCAACGAAAGAGATACAAAAATCAACAAGCAGAAAGAGAGTCAACCTTCATGGCAGGGGAGACTCAGTGTGGTCAAGATCAGCTCTTCTGAACCTGCTCTACGCAGCCCTCGCGATCCTGGCTGTGACCCTAGCAAGTTATTTTGTGGCTCTGGACAAGCATCTTCAAATCTCTTTGAGATACAGAATCTTGAAGGGTCAACATAACATGAAGGAGAAGAATAAAGTTGGAAGACTGGCGTTCCCCGAATTCCACTGTACGGTGACGGCGGAGAGAAGTGACAGGTCAGGGGGGAGGCCCAAGATGGACTCGCAGAGATACCGTCCGCAGGCCGGGGCGGCACAGTGGAGAAGGTGGTCTCTGGGAACTGTGCTGGAACAGCTGGACAGCTACATGTGGGAAAAAAGAATCTAGATGAAGACCTTAAATCTTCGAAAACAGAACTCAAAATGGATCCTGGAGGGCCGGGGATTTAGCTCAAGTGGTACCGCATCTAACTTGGAAGCACAAGGACCTGAGTTTGATCCCTGGTACTGCCAAAAAAAAAAAAAAAAAAAAGGGGGATACTGAACTTAAATGTAAAATACAGATGAGCTACATGAGGGCTGAAGAGTTAGCTCAGTGGTAGCATGCCTAGCTTGCAAGCACAAGGGCCTGAGTTCAAGTCCTGGTACCACCAAAAAAAAAAAAAAAAAAGAAGATGAAGAAGAACCTAAATTAGCCACATGTGGTAATCTATGATCCCAGTACTCAGGAGTCTGAGGCAGGAGGGTCACTTTGAGTTCGTGGACAGCCTGGGCTACACAGTGAGTTCAAATGCACCTTGAACTATAGCACGAGATCTTGTGTTAAACAAAAACCAAGCCAAACAGAAGCATAATGCAGGAGAAAATCTAACTGACCTTGAGTTTCGTGGTGCTTTTATTTGGTTTTGAGTTTTCAGACAAGGCCTCACGACATAGTTCAAGCTGGCTTCGAACTCACTAAGGGGCCCAGGCTGGTCTCAAACCCGCGGTAGTCCTCTCGCCTCCACCTTCCCAGTGCTGCGAGTACAGGTTTACGTCACCACACTCAGCAACAAAACACTTTTTGGGGGGTTGGGTTCAGACAAGGTATTGGAATATAGTTGAGGCTGGTCTTGAAGTCACCACGTGGTCCGGGCTGGCTTCAAACTTGTGACAATCTTCCTCCTTCACCCTCCCAAGTGCTGGGATCACAGGCATGCACCACCACCCATGCCCAGCAACAAAAACTCTTAAAACCCAATTTAAAAATGGGCCACTGTGAAATGATGTTTCTAATTCGACAGCAGAACAACTCATAATATGAAATCTTGGAAGTGGCCTATGTGTCCATCCGTAGGCGAATGGGTAAAGAACGTGTGGTATTTACACCCATGGAGCACTATGCTGCCATAAAGAAGGACAAACGACTTATTTGCAGGAAAACAGATGCAGCAGAGACTATAATGTTAAGTGAAAGAAATCAGACACATGAGCTAAATATCACATGGTTTCTCTTACAAAGTATAAAAACAAAGAGGAAAATAGAAGGCAGATGACAGGAAAGGAGACAGACAGATCTCCCAAGGGGGAAAGAGGGTCAAAAGACGGAGGGATGGAGAGTGAGGGGGAGGGGGTGGAAAAAGAATCAAGATGTGTTACATGCATGTGCCGACTCCCATGTGATCAAGGTAAGTCATCACCAGGCCCCGCAAGCCAGGACTAAGGAAAATCAAAAATGTTAAAAATGGACCAAACATCTATAATCCCAGCCCTTGGGAGGCTGAGGCAGGAGGATCACAGTGAGTTCAAGGCCAGCCTGGGCAACATAGTGAGTGGAAGACCAGCCAGAACTACATGGCAAGACTCTCAAAAAAACCAAACCAAAACAAAACAAAGGGCCAATGAGCCGAACAACACCCCACCAAAGAGACCCAGAGACAGGAAGTAAGCGCGTAGAAAGGTTCCCCACATGTCACCACAGAAATGCAAATAAGAGCAACAGTGGAGTACGAAACAGCACATGCAGTGGATTTTATTTGTACCAGGTGCAGGAACTGGCCAGGCTAGCCTTTGCTACTGGGAGTCAGGGTACTGATGACCCTTGGGAGGTGGGTAGTGACCAAGAGGGGACCAGGCTGGAATGTTCTGTGGGTTCCTACGGTGTGTCTAGTTTGAAAATTCACCAGCCTAGGCTGGCCTCAACCTCATGGCGATCCTCCTGCCTCAGCATTCTGGGTGCTGGGTTACTGCTATGTGCCACTACACCCAGCTCCTAGTTAGACTTTAGGCCTCACTGAACTTTAGTTTCCTCATCTATACAATGAGGCTAACTGTACCTCAGACAGTCAGCATGGAAATAGGTTGAAATCGATGCTTCCTATTAACTCGTCTTTATTCTGTATGTTCATTTTGTTGTTTGTTTTTGAGGCAGCTCAGGCTGGCCTTGAGTTTACATTGTAGCCCAGGCCGGCCCCAAACTGGCAGTGCTCCTGGCCCAGCCTCCGAGGGCTGGGGTTACAGGTGTGTGCCACCACGCCCGGCTCTGTTAACTAGATTAGCTGCTGTTCCTTTGCTGACTGAGCCAGGTGAGGAGTGGTGGTGCTGGGGACGCTCTGCTCCGCTGGTGGCCTGACCACGTGAGGAACTGTGTGTGCACCAGGACAACCGTGCAAAGAACAAGTCCTGCTGGGTGTAGCTTGGGGCCCAAGTGAGGGTGCTGGTACACGCTGGGCCCCAGGGGAGACGGGCATTTTTGGGGGGAACATCACGTGGGGGAAACGGAACCCTTCCTGGAGAGCAGGTCCTGTGCTATCACAGGGCAATCGAGAGGACAGTGAAACTTCAGTGACTCAGCAGGGCAGCTTCGGGGAGGGCCGAGCCCCTTGAGGTCAGGAGGCTCCTGGGCGCCCTGAGGCCTACGCTTCCCGTGCACCCCAGTACAGGGGACACTGACGGAGACCTGCTTCCTCCTTAGGGCCAGCCCAGCCGTCAGATGTGGCTTCATTCCAGCCTACACCGCTCACGAGCTGCGTGGCATTGAGTGGAGGAGTGACCCTGCCTGGCTTGCATTCTCTTCAGTGGCTGGTGTGAATTTTTTTTTTTGAGACAGGGTCTCGCTTTGTAGTTCACTATGTAGCCCAGGCAAGCCTCGAACTCAGCAATCCTCCTGTCTCTCCCTCCTGAATGCTGGGATGACAGGCGTGAGCCACCACGCCCAGCATTGTGGTACGTGAGTCACCCTGCCCAGCATTGTATGTGGTTACCGGGGATCGAACTCAGGACCTTGCGCTTGCGAGGCAGGCGCCGGAACCACTGAGCTAAAACTCTGGCCTGTCTGGTGTAAATTTTAAGCACATTTCCTCTGTACGCGGAGGCCTCCTTTGCACAAGGCCCCGCCCCACAGGGGTCCATTCCTTGCATACTGTGCTGTTCTTTTGCTCCTGTGGTCCTGGGAATCTCGTGGCCCGCGAGAGCACGGTGCAATACTGATGGCACACTGCGGCTGGAGCGGCGGGCGCGAGGTGCGGCCACGGCCCCGGCCACGCCCTCCAGGCCCCGTGGCCGGAGCGTTTTCCGGAGACCTGCGCCATCGCCAAGCTTTGACCTTTGGCTGAGGCTCTGCGGCGGCGCCCGGCAGCCACCCCGGTAAACGCTCCTTCGGACGCACGGACCTGCTGGCTCCTCGAACGAGGCCGGACTCCGGAGCTCCTACCTGAGCTGGATCTGAGTCCCTACCTGTCCACGTCCCACGTCCCACCTACAAAGTGTCGCGCGCGGGGAAATCCGGAGGCCGGGCGCGGGGACCGCCCGCCCTTTTCGTGCTTCTCCGCTCCCGGGAATTGGGGACGGCCCCTTGGCGCCGCCCACGTGGCCGCGCGGGGCGCGTCCCGGAAGTGCCATGGCGACCGCGGCGACCCCGCGCCGCTTTTGCCGCTGCGCCTGCTTCTTGTCCGAGAACCTGTACGCGGCGCGCTACGGCCTGCACCTGCGCTTCCTGGACGAGCAGCAGCTGCGCCGGGACTACGGGCCCGTGAGTGACCCCTGCTGGCTGCCGGGGGAAGGGCACGGCGGGGCGCGGGAGCGCGGCCCGAGACGGTGCGCCCAGAGACGGGGGCAACCTTCCGTCCCTAGGCCGAGGCCAGCCCCACCCCCTCGGCAGGGAGCTGTGCCCGAGGAACGCGTGACCAGTGTAGGCGCCGTGCGGGTGCGGCAGGGCAACCGGGATCCCCGCTCGTGCGTGAGGTCGATTTGATGACCCTGGGACGTCCTGGCGCACCTCTCCCTTTTAAGGAGGGGGAACGGAGGCCCAGAGACTTCAAGGGACCCGCCGAGGCCGCACAGGCACTCTTACTGCCCTGTCTCCTCTCAGATCCTGCGCGGCCGAGGCTGTGTCAGCAACGAGGACTTCCAGCAGCTCTTAGCCGAGGTAACAGGCGCGTCTCGAGCCCTCTTCCCTCTAAATGCATCCCAGCCTCAGTCCCGGAAGGGCTCCTTAGCTTCACTTCCTGCTCCCACTTTTGCCTACAAATGCTCCGGACAGCGCCGTGAGACGGGCCCCATCACACCCTCATTTAGGGAGGAGAAGCTGAGGCTCCAAGAGGGGCCCCCTTTCCAACACCTCACAGTGGGGAGAGTTGGGGGTCCCCCCCCCAGGGCTCTGCAACCCTTCTGGCCGCTGAGGCTGCTGCCACGGCTGCTGCTGCCTACCTTCCACCCCTCCCCGACCGGGACATGGCTGGACCGTGACTGTTGCCTCCCTCTCATCCCAGCCAGGCCGAGGCTGGAGCAGCCCAGACTGGGAGGGGCCCTTAGAGAAGTCGCTTGCTGGAACTACAATCCCAGCACTCTCTGGGAGGCTGAGGCAGGAGGATCGTAAATCTGAGTCCCTCCTGGGGCACTTCATGAGACCCTATCTTGAAAGGAAAAATAAAAACGGAGTGCGTCACGCAGCTCAGTTTTAAAAAAAAGTCCTTTCGGCTAGAAATCTGGTACCTGCAGTCTACTCTGATAGATTCAGGAATGTAGGGATCGTGGCTTCCAGCCTGAGCACCACTCCGGCCTTCCTGGGCCTATTTCTTCACCTGCACCACGGCTTCAGGGGAGCGGGAGGCTGTGTGAGGTGGACGTGAGCGTCCGTGGTAACTGGGCTTTGTGCCACCCCAGCTTGAGCAGGAGGTGGAGCGGAGACGGCGGCTGGCACAGGAGTCAGCTGCCAGGAAAGCCCTCATTTCGAGCTCCTACCTCCCAGCACGGCCCGACATCTACAGCCCACTGCAGGTACCAGGCAGGGAGCCCGGGGCTGCTTTCTGGGAGGGGCTGGGGTGTTCAGCCCCTGCAACTAGTATGCCCTCCCCAGGATGCAGCTCTGGCCCCCGAGTTTCTGGCCGCAGCGAAGTACAGTGCGTCCCTGGGCGCAGACCTCCCAGGTCTCCTCCAGCGGCTGGAGACGGTGTCGGGTGAGCTCACAGCCCTGAAGCCTGGCAGGATTTGGAGGCAGCAGACCTGGGCACGGGAGGCTGGCGTCGCTGTATCTGTCATGTCTGCCCTCAAAACCCAAACCCAATGAGACCAACCTGTAGGCAGCAGGGAGGAGCCCCGCGGACGGGGTGGGGGGGAGGCCCTCTCTGTGCCCAGGGTACGGATGAGCTGCATACTGGGCAGAAGGTGAGGCTGCTGGCGAGGAGACTGCAGCCCGCGCCTGTGCCCCCTCCCGAGCTCCCACCGCTGTCGGTCTGTCCCGCACAGAGGAGAAGCGCATCTACCGTGTGCCTGTGTTCACGGCGCCCTTCTGCCAGGCCCTGCTGGAGGAGCTGGAGCACTTCGAGCGGTCGGACATGCCCAAGGGAAGGCCCAACACCATGAACAACTACGGGGTGGGTGAGGCCTGCTCCACGTGCCAGAGGGACGGGAGGGCTGGCGCTGGGAGGCGTTTCGGGGTGCTGCGAGGTGAGTGCTAAGCAGAGTCCGTAGGGAGGGACGTCTCCAGGGTGCAGGGTGAGGCCCCCGTGGTCCCCCTGCTGACCCCAGCCCCCCCAGGTGCTGCTGCACGAGCTAGGCCTGGATGAGACACTGGTGACACCTCTGCGGGAGCGCTTCCTGCGGCCCCTGATGGCCCTGCTGTACCCGGACTGTGGCGGGGTCTGGCTGGACAGCCACCGTGCCTTTGTGGTCAAATACGCGCTGGGTCAGGACCGGGAGCTGGGCTGCCACTACGACAACGCTGAGCTCACCCTCAATGTGGCGCTGGGCAAGACCTTCACAGGGGGCGCCCTCTACTTCGGGGGCCTCTTCCAGGTGAGCGTGTGAGCCGCAGGGGCGGGATGGGCGCGTACCTGTGTGTGCCCCGGCCTGAGCCCTGCCGTCTGCAGGCCCCTGCAGCCCTGAGGGAGCCCCTGGAGGTGCAGCACGTGGTGGGCCAGGCTGTGCTACACCGGGGTGGCCAGCTGCACGGTGCCCGGGCCCTGGACACTGGTGAACGCTGGAACCTGGTCGTCTGGCTCCGGGCCTCTGCTGTGCGCAACCGCCTCTGCCCCATGTGCTGCCGTAAGCCGGATCTGGTGGACGACGAGGGCTTTGGGGACGGCTTCACTCGGGAGGCGGCCCCCACGGTGGACGTGTGTGCGCTGACCTGAGCCTGACTGCCTCAGCAGTGGAGGTGGGACGGTGGGGCTGGTGAGGCCCCTGCCACCTCGGGCCAGGATAAACTCCCTGCAGCCGTGCACTTGGATCAGCTGGACATGCCGGCTTCTGGGTCATTCTTGGGCAGATAGGCTGGCTCAGCACAGGTTCGCTGGAAGCACAGCTGGTGTGGGCTTCACGGAGGGGAGCCTTCAGAGTGGACGAGACATTCCCCCGGACAGGGGCACTTCCGACTGTGGCTGTGGGTGACTGGCTGGGCCTGGGTGTGCCTGGGTGGTATTGTGAGGATCCAACGAGTTGGAGCTTATAAAGTGCTTTGTAAGAGCCTTCTGATCCTGCTGCCATTGTTACTCAGCGCTTCCAATGAGGCGAGGGGTGCTCCAGAATTGGACGAGGCACGTATTGGGGCCACACATTTTATGAGCAAGGCCTTTCCACTTTGACATCGCGAGTTCGGGCTTCTCTAAGAGGAGGAAGTTCTGGAAACACCAGGCCCAATGCCCACGCTGCAGAAACGAGCGAGAGCTGAGTTTCTGAGCAGGCCTGAGGTTCACGCAGTCGCTGTCATTGCCTCTCTGGCTCCTCAGCGACACCTGGGTTTTGGCCTCGGTTACTGGGTGATGTTAACACGGACCAGGGCTCCTCGGCCCGGAGGTGCCGGGCCCGAGACTAACTCGGGCGAGCGGCGCGTGGGGCGTCGTCTTCCTGGGCATCAGGCGGACTAGTGGAGGCGCCACTGCGGGACACCGTGGAGCAGTTGCGAAGGGGCGCGGGGGGTCTGCCGGCTGCTGCGTCGGCTCCAGGGTGGAGAGCGCCGCCTTGTCCCCGCGTGGGGCCGGGGGGGCTCAGGCTCGGTCTCGCGCCGCCTGCTCGCCTTTGTACGAAGGAGCGCCGGTCACGGAACTCGCAGCCTCGGAACTTAAGGCAGCCGCTCGCCGCTTCCCATCCGGACCGCCCGCCGGCGCACGGCCTAGCCGGAAGCGCCCGCCGACCTCCCGGCCACGGGCTCCTCTCGCGAAGGCGTGGTGGGGCAGGCGGTCCGGCCCCATGGGCGGTTGAGGTGAGTCCACAGGTCCCTTAGGGCCCTTCTTGAGGTCCGCAAGGACGCAGAGGGCCCCAGAAAGGAGTCAGGGCGACCCTCAAACTAGAGGAAAAGCACCGGGGGCGGGGGGGGGGGGCGCCGAGCGGGTGCGCAGGCGCGGAGCGTCGGGGCGGGGCGGGCCATTTAAAGGGGCTGCTGCGCAGGGTCTTGGAGTCGAGCGGAGAAGTTGGGGGCCTCAAGGGTCGAGGAGAATCGCTTGGGTCTCTGGGCGGTAATGGGTTCTGGGTGCCCCGAGGACCGGCCCAGTGGCGCTGACCCGGGTGGCTATTCTGCCACCTGGCCCACGGGGAGCTGCGCAGCCAGCGTGCCCCGTCGCGGTTCTAGCTCCCGGCGCTATGGCTCACGTCGGCTCTCGCAAGCGCTCGAGAAGCCGAAGCCGGTCCCGGGGACGAGGGTCGGAAAAGAGAAGGAAGAAAAGCAGTAAGGACGCTTGGAGAACCCTCACTGCATCTGGATCTCAAGGCCGCAGGACTGCCGAGGGTGAGGAAGGCAGGGCTGGAAAGGGGGTGCGGGGAAAGGGAGCAGTGTGGCACCTAGCGCGGAGGAACCGCGGATGGAGAGGAGCCCGGCCTCACTGGCAGGTCTGAGTCTGCCCCGGGCCAGAGCGGGGGACGAAGGTTTACCTCTTGCCCTCCGGGCCTTCCAGCCTCACCTTCTCCCTGTGTCACAGAGAGAAGCCAGCACAAGGCCCGGAGGAGACCACGTTCCAGCTCCTCCTCTTCTCCTTCCAGTTCTTCTAGCTCCTCTTCTTCCTCCTCGTCCTCTTCCTCCAGCGATGGCAGTAAAAAGCGGGGGAAACATAAGGACAAGAAGAGGAAGAAGAAAAAGAAGAAAAAGAAGAAGAAGTTGAAGAAGAAAGGCAAGGAGAAGATGGAGGTGCAGCCGGCTGAGGCTCTGCCTGGCCCCTCGCTGGACCAGTGGCACAGAGCGGCCGGGGAGGAAGAGGATGGCCCAGGTATTGTGCAGGCCGGTGTGCAGGAGGGAGGTCCGTGCCCAGGACTGCCTGGCTGCCTTCCACCTTCCCTTCCAGTCCTGACAGATGAGCAGAAGTCCCGCATCCAGGCCATGAAGCCCATGACCAAGGAGGAGTGGGACGCGAGGCAGAGTGTCATCCGCAGGGTGGTGGACCCCGAGACGGGCCGCACCAGGTGGGGAGCGATCCGGACAGCCCAGGCCCACAAAGTGCTTCTGGGCCAACTGGCCCAGGACACCGCATTGGGGGTGGAGGACCACTGTGGGGAACCAGATGCGATGGCCCAGCTCTTCAACCCCGGTGCCTGGCCTGAGCAGCTGCAGGGGCCGGAAAGGCTCACAGAGGCTTCTCGAGCGGCCGCTGTTCACTGGGCTGCCAAGGCCCAGCCCGCCTGGGCCACTTCTGTCCCTGTCCTGGTGGTTCCAGGCTTGTCACTCCTGTTGGATGCTGAGCGGACCCTCTGTCAACAGGCTCATTAAGGGAGACGGGGAGGTCTTGGAGGAAATTGTAACCAAAGAACGCCACAGAGAAATCAATAAGGTTGGTGGTGCCCCTTTGCCCACAGTCTCCCCTCTGCTCTGTTTCTGATGCCCACCTCCTGTGTTTCCTTGTCAGCAAGCCACCCGCGGGGATGGCCTGGCATTCCAGATGCGAGCTGGCCTGCTGCCCTGAGACCCGCTGGCTGTGGCCTGGAGATGGCTGCAGGCAGAGGCAGGGGACTCGGCGGGGGTCTCTGACCTTGCAAGCACCTGCATCTGGAAGAGTGCCTGGCCTGGTATTAAACGTTGCTTGGCCACAGACTGACTTCCTCTGTTTTGTTGCTGTGTATGGCGAAGGTTGGGGGGAGAGTGCCCACCTTCTGGGGAGAAGTGGGCTCAGCCAACAGTGAGTGAGCCAGCCCGCCCTGCCCCAGCCCTGAGCGCTACCTGCAGATCAGCCCATGCGAGCCTAGGCCTGCAGAGGGGCAGCTTGGCTCCTGCTTACTGGCCGTGTCCCTCGTAAAGTGGAGGCCCCAGCAGAGCCACTTCCCTGGGGCACGCTGGGAAGAGGCAGAGAGCCAATCTCACAGTCTCATAGTCTCACAAGTCGCCCAGCCTCACTGAGTGCAGCACCTTGGTGACTCAAGGTGTGGCCCCTCCCCCACTCGCACCCCGCAGTAAAGAGACCAGAAGGAAGCCTTCCTGCTTCTTTAATCGGTGTAACAGACAGTGACGCTGAATACAGAGCACACTCAGGCCAATGGTACAGGGACGGTAGCGACGGGGAGGGGGCTCGTATGTGGTCCGGAGAGACAGACAGCACGCGGACAGATGGGAGGGGGAAAGATGTGAAGACTGCAATGGTGAGCAGCTCAGATTGAGCCGGCGAGGCGGGGTCATGGTTGAATCCCTCTTTAGAAATCAAAGAGAAGGCAGATGGTCAGAGCTGGGTGTGGGCACGGGTGGGAGGGACTAAGGCTTCTATCCTAACAGGCCTGGGTGGGGGTGGCAGTCGGCAAGGCCTGCCTCACCCTTTGGTTACGACTGGTCAGGCCTGAGCCCTGTGGCTCAGCACCCAACGCTGTAAACATTTTTGGTATTTTTAAAGGACTTTGCCCTCCCTCTTAGTTTCTGGAAACTGGTGCTTCCTCAGGAGGAGAATGTGCCAAAAGGAATCATGGGAGGCAGAAAGCAGACCTGGACAGAGAAGACTTGGAGGGGAAGAAGAAGGTGCCGTCTCACCATCTATGGCTGAGGGCCCTGGGGGAGGCCCAGGGGACTATTGCTGTTGTCCTTGGCATGGCTGGCGGCTGGGCCAGTGGGGGAGTGAGGAGCCAGGGGGCTGCCCCAGGGAGAGGCTGGCCCACTGCCCGCTGGGCCTCCCACGGCCAGGCCTCCAGCCTTTATTGCAGGCCGGCAGAGGCTTCCAGGTGCTTCTCCAGATGGCTGGTCACCAAGGCGGAGGCGAGATGGGGCGATGTGGGGCTAGCAGAGGAGGTGCCACTGGCCACAGGGCCCCCGGCCGGGGCTGTGATTGTCGGGCCAGCCGCTTCCTGCGGGGGGCAGAGGGCTCACGTATTGCACTTCACTGCAACAGTTACCAGGGAACTTGGTCCGTGAAACAGTCATTGCTTTATACACAATGCCTGGGACAACAACATGAGGCTACATCTTAAATATGAGTGACCCTGAAGGTTCTGTCCCTCCAGACGTTTTTCTCTGCGCAAAATAAATAGCTTTCCCTCTGTATAGCCCGCTTCTGCAGAACATTTACATGACCCTTTGCTGTACATATCTACACACGGGAGAAGTTCACACCAGCTCGCACACCTCACAGCCCCAAGGCCACGTCCAGGTTGCCAACTTCTCTAAGCTGGGACTGAGCTGGGTCGCCAGACAGCTGGCCGGGCCAGGTGGTGCTCAGACCCAGGGTGTGGGGCCACACGGCCTTGTCCAGGTGTGAAAGGGCATTGTGGCTGCCTGCCCTGAAGCTAATGCAGCGAGCTGTGGCTTCTTAGATTCCCATCAAAACAGAACTGGCATTAAAAAACTTAAGTGTGTGCCCCTCTCCCCCCCAGAGTAGAAATTCAGTGGAACTGGTAGGGGTCAGGTGAGGCAGGGAGACCACACCCCGCCTGGTGGCTGGGGCCAGGCCCAGGGGACCCAGGACCAGGCTGGACTCCATCACAGTGCTGGGTGTTTAAAATGTGGAGGGGCTGCACTTGGTACTGAAAGAGTTAAGAAAAGGAAGCAGCCAAGGATTGCTCAGTTAAAAAAACCTCAATAGAAATCAGATTGAGAAATAGAAAGGCGTAGAAACGCGGGCGGGCGGGTGGGCGGGTGGTCAGGCAAGCAGAAGAGGTGGCCTGGCCTATTGGTGTGGTTGGCCTTACTCCTGGGGTGTGCTCCCCGAGGCCAAAGGTGACACCAGCGCCGTGCCTGGACTGGGCTCCAGGTGGGGCAGACGGATGGGGGCCCTGGGGCCTGGGGCTGCCGGGTGCAGACCAGGCAGCCCTGCAGAAATTAAAATATGGCCTTTCTGTCCTGCTTGGATGAGGGCATGCCACCCTGGAGCCTTCTGTGTGTAAGAGTTCCTGGGTCAGCAGTGTTGAATTTCATGCATGACGCTGAGTCTGGCCACAGGAGATGGAAATGGGTCTCCACTCTCAAATCAGTGCAAAACCAGTGAGGTTGGACAGTTGAATGCGAGGCAGCAGCAAGCAGGCTGGACCCCTGTAGGAGCTGCTACCAGATGGGAGGGGACGTGGGTCAGGGGACGAGGAGATGGCAGGTCGGGCCAGGGCCCATAGCTGGCACCAGGAGGCCGGAGATTGATGCAGGGTGCGCTGTCCAGGAGGGCCTCCCAGCGAGGGCAGGGGTGCCCCAGTCCTTCTGCTGTCCCGCCAGCTTCCGCGACAAGCTGAGCTCTCAGACCCTGCGGTGTGGGGCAGGGCTGGGAGCACTGGAGGCACAGCCTGTGTTTTCTGAGGGGCCCCGGACGGTTTCCCAGGGTGGTGGTGCTCATCCAGCTGCCTGCGTGTGCTCAGGCCGGGCCTTCTGGTGGGCAGTTCCCTGGCCTAGCACCATGGAGACCACAGCGCCTACTGATGGTGCCCTACTTGGGGCCCGCGGCTGCCCCCGGTTCCGGCCGGCCAGTGATGGCACGGCCCCAGCAGCTGGCCGCCATGCTCATGCTGCGTTGGCCCCGCTGCTCGCCCTCTGCCTGGCTCTGTGTCCGCTCATGCCGGTGGCCCGGCCCGCTGGGCTGCGCCGAGATGGTACGGAGCAGGTGGTTGCGTGCGCGCAGGAAGTCACCCTGGCTGGGGAGGCCGAAGCTGCCCTTGCGCAAGGCCATTCGGGTGGCCGTGTTGCGGGCCGGCCGTGCCCGGTGGTTGTACTTGAGCTGGGCCAGGTGGGCCGCATAGCCGTCCGTAATGAACTGCGGGGCAGGAAGGGCTGGCAGTCAGGGGCTGGGTTCCAAGCTGCCCGCTGCTGCGGGCCTGCCCCACTCACCTGGCACTGCTGCTGCAGTTTCTTGGTGGGCCGGCCCACGATGTAGATCTGCATGGGGGACAGGCTGATGGCGCTGTACACTGCCACGTCCTTCGCGGAGCCATAGGCCGCGTGCACACGCAGGTGCAGCTGAGGGTGAGATGAGCGTGGGCACGGGACCGCCCTCCTGCCCTCGCCCTCGCCCTCGCCACCTGAGCCCGCCTCACCTCAGAGATGAGCAGCTTTAGGAAGTTGGCCTTGTGCCGCAGTGGGTCATGCACCAGGCCGTCACAGAAGGACACCACGCCGTGAGGGAAGTTGTGCTGGGCCAGCCATGCCACCACCCGTTGCTTCTGCATGTCAGGCCGGCCCGTCACGTAGATGATGAGGTAGCCCAGGTCCTGCCAGTGCCTAAGGGTGAGGGTGGGCCTGGTGTCCCGTGGCTGCTCCTTCCTCCCTCCCTGTCTCCTGCCCGGCCTCAGAAAGATGCACCTCTAATCAGGCTCAAATGACAGTGGGGACAAGGCCGGGCCGGCGCGGACCTGCGAGGCGCTCGCCTGCTCATTCCAGTGTCAGCCTGCCAGGCTGCCCGCAGGAGAGCTGCCGCCAGGAGCCCCTGGAGCCAGGAGCTTCCAGGTCAGGGCTCAGCAGGCTACAGCTCGGACTAGTGTCCCCTGCTGGCAGCGCCAGGTCCCCCAACCCAGGCTGCCGATGCCTCCTCCCTTGGAGTGTGCCCACCTGTGTCAGTGGGCCCACTGCTTCCTGCTCCACAGGGCCACTCACCGCACCACGTCCACAGCCCCGGCCCGCACCTTGGGGTCGCTGCCCATGATGGACACACTGGCGGCAAAGGAGCCGTCGATGCTGAAGACCACGAACTCTGTGCCCTTGGGCAGCACAGTGATGTAGCTGTCGGCAAAAGTGTGGTCTCCCCTGGCCAGTGGGGACAGCTTGTCAGTGCCAACCAGCATGCCCCTCTGGCCCCCAGGACACTGGCCCTGCCCACCCCACAGGGCTGCGCACCTCACCACCATCTTAATAGGGTAGACGCCCACGCCCAGGCGGTGTGACTCGGGGATGGTGTAGGAGACGCGCCCGCTGCTGTTGGTCACCAGTGTGTCCAGGTAGAGCCACTCTCCAGAGGGCGGCTGCACCATGAGGTGCACGTCCACCTGGGCCGGGCAAAGGGGTCACACTTGGGTCACACCCCGGCCCACCCTGTGCCTGAGGCCGTGTCCTCACCTTCTCTCCGGTCAGGGTGACCATGTCCAGGGGCCCATACATGAACCTGCCGGTCACAACCTGTGGGCCGTCCTCATTGGCAACGGCGTCGTTGATCCGATGGTTGGCTGTCACGTTCTGGGGGGGGCGGGGGGGTCACGGCCAGGAACAAGCCGCCCGGCCGTGGGAGGAAGCCCCTCGCATTCATGGGGCTCTGAGGCCCCGGGTACAGGAAGCAGGAGCCGGTGGGGTTCCCGTGGGGACCGAGGAGGACCCAGGCCCGGGAGCCCCGAGCACCTCACCCGCAGCTTCACGTGGGTCCTCTTGCGTTGCCACTTCTCTCTGGGCTGTGAGGGGGTGAACACCGACACCTCCTTGCCGTCCAGCTCCAGGATGCTGGCGCTGTCGTGCCTCATGACCTGGGGCGGAGGTGGGCCGGGCAGATGCCAGCCTGTGAGGCTGGGGACACGGCCTGGCCTCCCATCCCATGGCCTCGGGGTGCCTGTGTCCTGCCGGCCCACCCATCTCCCCACTGTGCATCAGGGCCCTCCGGGAGACAGTGGGGCAGGTACCTGTCTCAGCAGGAAGGAGACCACGTCCGTGGACTCCCAGTAGCTGGCATGGAAGAGGTGGGGCAGGGCCACCGTGGGGAAGGCCGTGAGCGCGTCGGGGCAGTACAGGGCATAGTCGATCCGCTTCTGGCCCCACCACTTCGCGGCGACTGCAGGAGGAGGCTGTGACTACCAGGCCGGGCGAGGAGCCGGGGCTGTCCGGCCACATAGCCGTGACCAGCCAGCAGCTGCCGGGACCCCGCTCTGGCAGCTGAGGGCCCGGAGGGTGGCAGAAGTCCTCCCTGGGGCATGGGGGCAGGGAGCAGGCTGCCGTGGGGCGGGACCGCTGTCCCGGGCCCGCTGGTGGATCAGAGCCTGCCCAGCCTGTGCCACTCTCTGGGCCTCCAGCTTCGGAGCGTGAAAAGCGTGAGCTCAGGCCAGGCCTGTGGGCTTCCTCAGGGGCGCTGCCCGGGTGCCGTAGGTTGGGTGGATGATCCCTGCCCGAACCTGGGCTCAGCTGCCCCCTTGAGGGACGGAACTGGAAAGCACCCTGCCTGGTGGCTGCACAAAAGAAGTGCCAGCCTGTGCAACCTGTTCTATGGGCCCTGCTCCCATGTTCTGCCTGTGGCCCGTGTGAGGAGGACCCCACGGTGCTCACGGGTCCTGTTTGGCCTCCCCAGACGCCGCGTCCTCCTGCCCCGGCCTCCAGTTCCCTGTTAGGCCCAAGCAGTGTGAATGGAGGGCACAACAGTGAGGCATGCTTAGCAACGCAAGTGACCCCGAGTTAGGGAGTGTGCTTGGCAGGTACCTTCTCCGAAGTCCAGGCCAGGGGGGCAGGGCACCCTTTCCAGGTTGGGGTTTGCCCGCCTGGCCCGGGGACAGGGCCTGGGGGTTCTGGGGGCTGGGGGAGGCAGGGCAAGCAGGGAGAGGCGCCTGACACTGGGAGTGTGGCTGAGCATCGAGGGGGCCTCTGAAGAGCAAGAACAGGGGCATGGTTCAGCGACAGCAGGGCCACCGGGCTGCCACGCCTGCTGCAGGTGGGAGGCTCTGCGAGGCAGGCAGGGCTGAACACCCGCCAGGCCCGGCCCCTGCGGGGTACACCCAGGGAACCTGGCCCCAGCGTGAGGCATGGACCTGAATGCTTCCACTGAGGCCGACCCTGGCCTGGGAACACTCCTCCAGGGGCCTCCGGGGAGACAGTGATTCCTGGCTGGGCACAGCCCCCCGCCACTCTGTCTGCGTGTCCTGGGACTGTGGGGTGCTCCGCAGACAATGCCCACACACTGCCCGGTGGTGGCCACCAAGGGTCACCGGTCCCCGGGGGTGATGGTGAGGGAGGGGGCGGAGGCTGCACTCACTCTGGGCGATGCCGGATGCCGCGTAGCTCTCAGCCATGCCCGACACCTGGCTGGCTATGCTGACCTCGCTCGCTCTCCGGAAGCCGCGGCTGGGGGGTGCTGCGCCGGGTGACGAGGGTGCCGTGTGCTCGTGGAAGACGGTGTTGTGAGTCTGGAGCGTGTCCGCTGCGGGTGCACAGGGACAGGGGCCGGTAAGGGACGCCCGGCCTGGCCTGACCCTCAGCAGAGGGCAGGCCAGCGTGCCGGGTCCAGCGTGCACCTAGGCTGGGTCAGGCGGGGGCTTGGCTGGCCAGGGCCTGTGGTTAAGGGATGTGAGAGTGAAGCCTGGAGCTGCGGCCGGGGAGGACGGACAGACAGACAGACAGACAAGACACAGTGGGGAGTGAGGCGCCCTCCTTCTCCATGCAGGCCCTCCAGCCAGTCTCTGAAGCCCCAGCAGGATGGGAGCCTTGGGCTTCCCCCAGCCCAGCCGACCTCCAACCCCCCAGGGGTGTGCGGGCCATGACAGGGGACCTCGGTGGCTCCCGGGGTGCCCCACACATGCTGGGGCCTCTGTCACCGTGGCCACGATGAGCTGCCCGAAGAGCATCCGGGACGGAGAAGGGAGGACAGAGGTGCAAGCAGTGTGGGGTGCGGGGTGCGGGCACCCTCAGGGAGGGAAGGCGAGGACCCTGAACCCCAGTCCAGCTCCTAGGGGAGGAAGGTGCAGCTGAGACGTCGCCCTGTCTCCTCTGTGCTGCTGCGAGCCTCAGGAAGGAAGGGCGGCACCTTTGGACTGGCACCTTCATGCCGTGCGCCACTGGCACAGCCTCTGCTGTCTCAGAGCTGCTTTGGGTGGCCCAGCCTCTGGCCTCGGTGCACAGAGGAGGCACAAATGCCAGCCACTCCTGGCCTTCCTGCCTGGCCTCTGTCCTCACCACCACAGTCCCCCCACTTCCCAGCGGCCAGAGAGGGTGCACGAGGAGGTACGGGGCCCAGGGTCACAGCCAAGCAGACATCACCACGAGGGAGCGGTACACACACTCAGCGCAGCCCGGGCTCTGGCGGGGCCCGTCCTGCCCGGTGAGCGCGGGAACGGGGATGCTGGTCTCCAGGAAGCCGTCCCCGGGGGGCAGTGGGGCCAGGGGGCCACCCTCCAGGACCAGCTCTGGGTTTCTCTGCATGGTCTCGACTGGAGGGGACGGGAAGAACAGAGGGGACAAGAACAGACACTCGCGTGGCCGTCGGACGACACTCCACACAGACTCGGGCTCCCGGAGCACTAGGACTCAGCAGGTTGCCGGGACACACACTGGGGCTGGGAACAGCAGCTCTGGCGGCATGGCCCCACCTCTGCCCCGTCTCTGGCCCGCCACCCACCACGGTGGGCCCCCCAAGGCGCTTGTGTTGGCGAGAGCCCCTCCAGGGCCACTAGCTCTGTCCGCACTGCGCCGAGGGTCCGGGCGGCAGGGAGCGACGCCGTCCCGGTGTCCCCAGTACTTGGTGTGCGGCCCTGGAAAGGCGGGGGTCGCCACCCGCGGAGCCACCGTCCGGCGGCAGCGTGGCAGAGCTCTCACCCAGCAGCGTGGAGGAGCCGTCCCCCAGCGGGTAACGCTGGTAGCGGGGGATGCCGAAGGGCGGCAGGGCGTGGAAGCGCCGCTCTAGCAGTGGCTCCAGGCGTGAGGCGGATGGGTCCGCGGGGTGGAAGAGGTTGTAGACTTGCTGGCAGGCCGGCCGCAGCTGGAAAACTGGGGCGAGGGGAGAGGTGCGGAGGGGTTACCTCTGCGGTGGGTCTCTATCAACTTGTGTTTGTCTGTTGGTTCTGAGGCGGGGCCTGGCTTTGTAGCTCAGGCTGGCCCTGAGCTCACTGTGTAGCCCAGGCGAGCCTCCAACTCAGCAGTCCTCCTGCCTCTGCCTCCCGAGTGCTGGGGTGACAGGCAGAGCCACCACGCCCGGCTGTCTCTATCAATTCAGAATGTTTGTGTCACTGTCCTTCTAGCAGTGACAATTTTTCTTGGCTTTTGCTGCGCTGGGATGGAACACGGGACCTTGTGCGTGCTAGTCAAGTGGTCCGCCACAGAGCCACACCCCCAGCTGTTTATGTTTTATTTTGAGACAGGGTCTGAGATGCCCAGTCTGGTCTCCAGATTGCAACCCTCCTGCCTCAGCCTCCTGAGTAGCTAACATTACAGTCATTCTCCACTATACCCGACCATACTTTCTGGACTTCACTTTTTCCCTTGCTTAACACGAAAGTGCTGGAGTTTTCACACCAGCATGTGTAGTTCTGCCTTGTGCCTGGGGGCAGGATGTCTCCAGATCTTTGCGCACGAGTGTGAGGAGCTGGTTCTGGGGTGGCTCTGCCTTCCTGGTCACGCCTCCCCTCGGAGGCTCCCAGCTATGGGTCCCTTTAAGGGTGTGGGCTGTGGGCACAGCGTGTGGAGGGGAAGGGCCTGGGTGCTGAGGTCAGGGCCTGCGATTTCCCCCCAGCAGCGCTGCTTGCTTGCTCCTGACGTATCTGACCCTCTTCAGCCTCATTTCCCCTCTGTAGCCCGAGGCTGTGGCGTGGCTGGGACATCTCGGCTTCCTGAGCTGAACTGCTGACCTAAGGCAGAGGTGCCCTGCCCGCGTCCTGTGTCTGAGCAGTGCTCAGCTCCATGTCTCTCCCGGGGCGGGGCCTTCACCCAGCAGCCTGCTCTGTCCCCATCGGACGCCTCTGCCACCCCAGCCCCTGTGCTCCTGGGGCCCCGGGAGAGGGGATGAAGCAGCGGGGGTCGGGGCAGGGCCAGGGCAGGGCCCCAGCAGCCAGGGATGCTGGAAGGGCCCGGACGTGCCCTTGGCCTCTAGGGACCCTGCAGGGCTCTCACCGTCCAGCGTGGGAATGACTGTTTTCCTCAAGGCCAGGACCAGCCCCAGTGGGCACCCGAAGAGGAAGAGGTCGGCGATCTCAAAGTCAAACCTGCCCACGGCCCCGGCGCTGTCCAGCACGGGGGTGCTGCTCGAGCGGCGGGAGCTGGCCTCGTTCCTCAGCACGCTGGCGTGGAGGCTGTGGAGGGACACGCAAGGCAACGTGCACCCCCTGAGCCTGGGGGGCGGGGGGGCTGATGGCTCTGTGCTGCTCAGAGGGTGCAGCCCTCAGCCCTGGCCACGATGTTTCTGTGACAGTGGGGCTTCGGGCACTCGTGCTGCCCTGGTCACTTCTGCCCCAGGCGGCCACAGCCCATGCCCACTCCGATGGCTCCAGGTGACATGTGGTGGGAGCCCCGGGAGAGCACACGGCAGAGACCCATGAGCCCGAGCTGAGCACTGGCGCGTGGGTGGCGGAGGCGTTACAGGCCCCGTCCGAGCAGTGGCCCTCTCCCGCAGTGCCTTCCCCGCCCAGCCTGTCACAAGCCCCACCTGGACAGGAAGGCCTGGTGCTGCTGGATGGTGTCCAGCTCGTAGGTGGACGAGTCACTCCCCTTGCGGGGCAGCTGCCTTTTGGGGTCCTCTGCGCTACTGCGGGGGATGTCGGTGCTGCTGCGGCTCAGGTGCCGGCTGCTCTCCAGGCTGGAGCTGGGCGCCGCGCTCACCAGGCTCCCCGGGGACAGCAGCTCGGCATCCTGGAACAGCCCAGGGAACTCACTGCTGGGTGGCCCGGCCCAGGCCCAGCTTCAGCACCCCAGGTGCCATTGCCCAGCCCCCTGCCAGCCTGGACCTCCAGGACCAGAGCCTCCACGGCCCGTGAAGCCTCATGCTGTCCCAGGCTTAGCCCTGCCGCAGCGGTCTCGGCCCCACACGCCTGTCCGCCCCTTTGGGTACCAGCACTGGCACCCTCTGTCCTCCTGTCCTCCTAGAGTGGGGGATCCCAAGAAGTACCCCCCCCAGGCCTCCTCAGGTCCCCAGACCTCTCCCACCCTGCTGTCCTGCTCTGAGATGCCCTGAGGGCCTTGTGGTCCATATGGTGTTTGCTGAGTGCCCAGAATAAATAGAGCTCTGCAGTATGGCTTGAGTCTGCAGGCCGCAGGGCCTTTGCCGAGCTTGGTCCCACGAGGGGCCCGCAGCAGGCAGGGCGGCTGTGTGACTCAAGGGCTGCCATAGGCCATGTGGGGCTTGCGGGCAAGTGAGGGTCGGCCCTGCCTGGTACCTGCACGCTGGCCACGCTGCCCCGGCGGCTGCTGCCCTGGCTCTCAGACACCGGCTGGCTGCTGTAGCATAAGGCGTCAAATGCCAGAATGCCCCCGACGCAGTCCCCAATCAGGCAGACCTGGAGGCGGGACGGACTGGGCTTGAGCCTCTGCCCTGCTTGCCTGCTTGCCGTCCCGACCCTCCCAGCCAGCCACCCCTGGAGCGCGCCCTCACCTGTCCGTTGAAAGGCACGCCCTCCTGGGACCTGATGAAGTCCCCATACGCCAGGTTGGCCCTCTGGATCACTGTAGCGACTGCCTCCTGGTACTGGGGCGAGGAGGTGGCCAGCAGCGGCAGGGCGGCCAGCGGGATGTGGTCCTGACTGCTGGACAGACAGCCCTCGTCGTGGCTGTAGGGGCTGAGGCTGGGGGTGAGGGCTGGGTCAGAGGGCAGGTGCCCTGGCCCGCCCCTCCCTTTCCCTGGGCCGCAGGGCTATGAGCGCCTGCCCAGGGGCTCCCTGGGGACACTCAAGCCAGGCCCTAGGGAGGTGCAGGGGACCAGTCACAGGTAAGTCTCTCCTGCCACGGAACCGGAAGTGGCCTCCACCTCGGCCCGCCCTCCTCAAGCCTAAGCTCGGCACGGGCTCTGCGGCACAGCAGGGCGCCTAGACAGAGGCCCTGACACGGGGACCACCTTGTGCTCAGGGGGGAAGGAGCCAGTGTGCTGCTGCCCCTCCCCACAGGCAGCCACCACTCACTTGGAGACAAGGGCGAAGGCGTTGGCACAAACAGGTGGGCAGGACACCAGGCGGATGGCGAGGTGGCCCAGCGCGCTGGGGTAGTGCACTCGCATGACGGTGTCGAACACACTGGCGATGGTGTTGGCGTCGCCCTGCTTGGAGCTAGGGTCCCCGGTGCCCGTGTCCAGGATGGTGCCTCCGTGCAGCACCAGCAGCAGCACGTGGATCTTGGAGGGTGGTGCGGCCAGCGGCTGGCTGACCTCGTCCTGCACGGACGGGGTGGGTGTCAGCTCCTTGCCAAGGCCCTGTTGTCCCCAGAGATGCCTGTCTCCACTGGACTGCTCCCTCTGGGGCAGCCTGGGGCTGGAGGCCCCGTGCCTCTGCGCCCCTGTCAGAGCCTGGCGGAGCAGGAGTTCTGACTGAGGGAAAAGAAGACTTGAGCGGGCATCTGTGCCTGCAAAAGCAGGTCTCTGCTTCTCCAGGGGCCCAGTCGGCAGCTTCCCCGTGGGCTTAGGCCCAGCCCGGCCCTGGCCTCTGGCACCTGCTTCCCAAGAATGGGTCTGTCTTGGCCCAAGTAGTCAGGGCCTCCGCAGGCTCAGAACCACAGGGTCACTTAGGAGTGGCTGGGGTCAGAGAAGTATGAGTTCTCCTGCCTCCTACCCAGGGCCTCCTCTGCTGTCCCCTGGGCCCCTGGACCTGCCATTCCCAGAACCTCTCTGAGACCATGTCCCCCAAGAGCAGAGACGTGTGGGCAGAGCCAGGGCCCCAGCACCTGCCAGCCAGGAGGGCAGCACCCCAGTGCACTGACCATGAGGCTGTGCCCTCAGCTTTGAGCTTGAGGGGTGTCCCTGGATCACACACCCGGGGACAGGGGCACACAGCTGTAACTTTCAGAGATGAGCCAATGGGGCGTGGACAGGCCAGGGACTGGCCTAATGCCACATGGTGTGCCAGCACCAAGCTGGACTAGAACCCATAGCCTGCATCATCCTCCTGACAGCCCAGGCTGTGGCCTTGTGTCCAGGGGCCTCCCTCTGCCCTATTCCAGCTTCTAGGGTATGGTGGGGTCCCTGGTGAGTTCCACTGAACCACATTATGTCCAGGGGTGTAGATGAAGGCCAGGTTAAAGGCTAAAAGGAGCCTAGACGTAGGCCGCAGGCTCCCTTTCCCCCGGGACTGGGCAGGGGAGCAGACAGACAGCCCTGCCAGGCTCGGCCAACCCGGCTTCTCCAGCACAGCACGGCAAGCGCTCTGGGAGAAATGTCCCATCACCAGGACAGGGAGGCGGAGGCCAGTGGTTCTTGTCACTGGGGCAGCAGGGACAGGTGGCAGCAGCTGGGAGAACCCTACACGGGCCTGTTTGGCTGGCCCACCACTAGAAACTGTGTAGGGACCCCTGCAGGCCCCCAACACAGCCCTCCCTGCCCTGAACCGCAGGGAGGAGTTTTCCCCTTCAGTGTCTCCACAAAGCTGCCCTTTTCCACAGGGGAAGGATCTGGTCTGGGGGCTATAGCAACAGAGGCTCCCCAGAACCAGTGCTGGGTTCCAAATGCACACCCCAGGGCAGACCCAAATAGGGCAGGTGCGAGGGGCCCCACTGCGTTCTGCAGCCACTGGGCGGCAGCTGGAAGGAACCACACCCTTGCTGTCACCCCCTGGAAAAGCGCCTTCGACCTCAGACCTCAAAGCAGAGAATGCTGGAGGGAGGAGAGGGGTGGCTGCCCCTCAGCCCGACTCTCCAGTGGGACGTCAGTGCTCTCGGACAAGCTCTCTCCACCTGAGGAAGCCTGGGACGGAGCTGTGCAGAGACCAAGGTATGGAACAGTGCCAGGGGCTGGCTCCGGCCCCGGGCGAATCGCTCTGACCGCCCAGAGGAGGGTGCGATAGCTCAGGCGAAGAGCCCCCGAAGCAGACACGGGCTCCCCAAAGAATAAAGCTCCAGCTTTATTGGACACACTGAGCTCTGCCTGGCCCCCCGAGGCTGCCTTGCAGGCCACGGCCACATCGCTTCTGCCTAGAGGGCTTGTGCTTCCTCCCCGTCCTTCCTTTTATCTTCAGCCACAGCAGAGAGGCTGGCCACAGGGCCAAGAGCTTACTTTTGATCTGGAATTTACAAGCGTCTCATTTTACTTCCCACAGCTGGAGCTGGTCCGGGACTTCCTCAGGGACTGCCTGCCATCGTGAGCCCTGGGGGCACCAAGGGGCTAGCAGACACCTCCTCGCAGGGCAGCAAGGACTGGCAGCACCCTGGCCGAGTGGAGCGGTGAGGCTGCGGTGCCGACCCTCCCGGCGGCCTTGGGCAGCACAGCGCCGGCACCCACCTCGATGATGTTCAGCTGCTCCACGCTGGAGGCCACCCTGAACTCGGGGCTGCTCTGGCGGTACAGGCTTTCTGCAACACAGAGGCCGCGCTGTGAGCCGGGCTCCGCACAGCCGAGGCCTGGCGCCGCGCAGTCCCTGGGCCACTTACCCTGCGCGTCCTCAGGCTCGGGGCTCTCCATTTTGTCCACGAGGTCGTTGGAGCTCCACTTCGTGATGTCCTTGGGGAACATGTCCTCGGTGTCGGACAGGTCCTCTGGGGAGGACAGGGGCCTCAGCAGAGGCCATGCTGGAAGCCCCCTCCCTCCTCCCTCACAGGGCGGCCACAAGCTATACACCACGTGGCCTTTGTTTTTAAATTGTGATAACAGCCACATAACATGAAATGCACCATCTGAGCTGCCACAACACTTTCGCTGCCTGGACGTGGAACCCTGCAGCTAGACAGCCGCTCCTCACCTGCCTCCGCCGGCCCCCGAGCGTCACCCTGCTCTCTCCGGGCCTCGCCGGGCCTGGGCGTTTCCCTTGGCGGAAGCCACTACGTGGACTTTGATGACGGGCTCTGTCATGTAGCTTCATGTTTTGGGGCTTCATCCATGTTATACAGTATGTCAGAACTTGAAGCCTCTTAAATATATCTTTTGCTTATCTATTCATAAGCTGTTATATATATGTATATTATATATTTGAAAAAAATATATATATTTTAAAATATACATATTTTTTGCACTACTGAGGGTTGAACCCAAGGTCTTTCCACAGTGCTGTAGCCCTGGCCCATTTTGTACTTTTTATTTTGAGGCAGGGTCTCACTAAGTTGCTTGGGATAGGCTCAGCTTGTTAGCCTCCTGCCTCCGCCTCCCAGAGCGCTGGGATGACAGGCCTGCACCACCATGCCTGGAAGCTGGTATCTTTTTTTTTTTTTTTTTTTTGAGACAGGGTCTCACTTTGTAGTTCAGGCTGGCCCTGAGCTCACTATGTGTCCCAGGCAAGCCTTGAACTTAGCAATCCTCCTGTCTCTGCCTCCTGAGTGCTGGGATGACAGGCGTGAGCCACCACGCCCAGCACTGTGGTATGTGGTATTGATGGCTGGTGGGCGTGAGTCACCACACCCAGCTTCGTATGTGGTTACCGGGATCGAACTCAGGACCCTGTGCTTGCGAGGCAGGCGCCGGAACCACTGAGCTAAATCTCCGGCCCCAGAAGCTGGTATCTTTAAACATCTGCCAAGTGCAGCTCAGCGAGGAGCGCGGCCACAGACCCTTCCACTGGAGCGAGTCAGCAGCCTGGCTCCGTCTCGAGCCCCTTCCTCTTCCCGCTGGGCGGGGTCCTGGGCCTGCTCTCCCAGGACACTCTGCTCGGCTGCCTCTCCCTTCTACCATGTGTCTGCGCTAGACGCGCTCTCTGCTCTTGGCAGGGTGAGGAGGCAGCCAGGAGGAAGTGAGGGCACCAAGTCACCCCTCCCCACCCTCCATGAGGCCTCTGCTGCAGAGTTCACCGGGGAAGCCAGGGCCCTCCGCTGCGCCTGGACGCTGCTGCCCCAAGTCCCTTCCCCTGGGTGCCGGCCAGCCACTCCTCGCCCTCCGAGTACGGTGGCAATGCAACAGAGCCCTACCGTGCCAGTCAATGAGCCCCACCACTGGCAGCCCGCAAAGGGGCCACCCACCGCCCGGGCCGGCATCCTCGAATCCCCAGCACAGGGGGCTCTGGCTGTGGTACACTGATCTGTTTACTTGGATAGTAGTGAGAAATGGGCTATTTCTGCTTATTATATTTTCTAAAGTGTCTATACTAGATGCATATTTAATCTAATTTCCATTTGCTATATTCATGGAGAAGATGACACATGTACAAGAGAAAGCACAGAGATTTAGAACACAGTGAATTCTATTTCTCCTGAAAGTAAATTCACATACGGTAAAACACCTCAGTGCGACTGTCTTTTTTTTCTGAGCTCCCCTGCCCAGCCCGCAGGACGTTCTGAGGGGTTATGAGGAGCACAGACCTGGAGCTGAGGCACCAGCCAGGCCACTGCTGCCCTCCCCAGGCTCCAGCCCCGAGGCCACGCTGCCTGGGGCCAGCACAGCTGCAGGGCACCCTCCCCCGCCCCCAGGAAGGCCTCAGGAGCGCAGGGAGCTGCCCGCCTACCGTGGGCGTCGAAGAACTCGTCGTCTGAGCTCTCGTCAGAGTCCCTGGCGATGCTCTGCATCCTCCACTCCGAGATGCTGTGGCGGGAAGGGCTGGCTGGAAGGCAAAGCCCCAGACTGACCTCCCGCCTGCAGGAAGGGCCCAGCGGGGAGGTGCCCCGGGAGCGGGGAAGGTTGGCCAGAGACTGAGTGGAGGAACAGAGGGCGGAGGGTGAGGGGCTCATCTCCGCAGAAGCTCCTGGCTCTTTGTAAAGAAAGGGCGGTCGTGGACCAGGGACGTAGCTCAGCAGCATTGCCTGCCTGGGAGGCACAAGCCCTGAGTTCATCCCTGGTAACAAAAAAAAAAAAAGGAAAGGAAAAAGGATCGTTGTGCCGGGAGAGTGTGGGGTGGGAGGGTGCACGCCCGGGACATGCGCTCAGAGCGCCTGGGCCTGCGCACGAGTCCCTTAAACTCCGCCCCAGCAGAGCCAGTGACAGGGCGCGGGAGAGATGGGAACACGAGTGGCCAGGCAGTGCCTTCCGGGGCTGCATGTTCGAGACCTGCTTCACCGAACTGATGCCCTGCAGGTCTCTTCGGGGCCCTGCAGGCGGGTCTGGGGCAGGAGGGCTCCGCCAGGCCCGCCAGGAAGGTGGCTCTGAGCAGGCGAGGCCCTGCAGGGCGCAGGCTGCCTCAAGGGCTCACCTCCCCGCTTGGACGAGCGCGAGGACTTGGAGGACGTGGACCACTGCTTCTTCAGCCCCCGCCCCACCAAGGGCTCCCCGTTGCTGCTGCCAGGCTCAGGGGGCGGCGCCGACGGCTGCTCCTGGCTGGCTCGGTCCTTGGCGAGCTCGGTGCCCGCCTCGTCCTCGCTGAACTGGGCCATCTTGCGGGACAGCATGAGCTGCGCCTCCCTCTCGAGCTCCCGGATGTCCTCCATGCTCAGCCCGCACCACTCGTCCTGCCAGCACCAGGCCTGCCGGTGGGCCCGCACCATCACACGCCGCAGGCCTGCGGGCAGGCGGGGAGGCCAGGCTCGGGCTGCAGCCAGAGCTCAGCCGTGCCTCAGTGTCCCTGTCTGTGACCCTGGGGCCCAACTGGGGGGGGCACCCTGGGGAATGTGTCTGGTCAGAAGTCACAGCTCATTCGGGGGCTCCTTCCCTGGGAAGAGCCAGACAAGCCTTCCCAAGAATCTCCTGACCTGGGCCTGTCTACTTTTCCTGTCCAAACCCTTGGAAAATCAAATTCAAATTCAAAATGGCTTGGTCGTCATCTTCTTTTTAAAGTGCTTTAAATATAAAACAGCATACATATGAGATAGAGCCTGGGAGTGGTAGTGCACACCAGTAATCCCAGCATTCTGGGAGGCCGAGGCAGGAAGATACATTTGAGCCCAGCCCCAGCAACTTACCAGTGTAGTGAGACACTATTTCAATATTAAAAAAATTAATAAGAAAATAGCTAAAGATGTAGCTCAATGCAAAAGTCCTGGGTTCAAACCCCAGCATCAATCAAATGAAACACAACAAAAAACTCAACAAACAAGCAAAAAGGAGTAGAATATATTATACATATAAAGTAAGATACAGTGGAATTTTGTTAAGGTATAAAGACCAATAAATAAAAAAATAGAGATGGAAAGCAGCTGGGGTGGTCCACAGCGGCCCCTGGGGGGAAGGCTCTGAAGCTCTGGCCAGACTACGAACACGGATCCTGGAACTGACCCAACCACCCTCTTGCATGGGCAAACTGTGTGGTCTATAAAATGAGGCCTCATGAAAGGTACTTAGAAAACCTTGAAAAGAAATGAAGCACTGTGGGCCAGGGATTTAACTCAGTGGTTCTGGCATCTGCCTCATAAGCGCAAGGTCCTGAGTTTGATCCCCAGTAACCACACACCACAATGCTGGGTGTGGTGTCTCATGCCTGTCATCCCAGCACTCGGGAGGCAGAGGCAGGAGGATTGCTATGAGTTCCAGGCTTGCCTGAAGTACATAGTGAGCTCAGAACTATCCTGAACTACAAAGTGAGACCCTGTCTCAAAAAAGAGAGAAAGAAGAGAGAAGAGGAGAGAAGAGGAGAAATGAAAGCACCGTGTCTGTGGAGGGACAGGGCCGGTGGAGGAACAGGACCCTCGAGAGCCTCCGACAGCCTGGTGGCCTGTCCTGGGTTAGGGTTTGCTGCTTGCTTTGCTTCTGGCTTTAGCACATAGATGTTTCTCCACATTACGTGCTGGGAGCTTGGGCTGGAGTAGAAGGTCACGTACACCTGTCACGCTGTGCTCCCCTGCTGGTTGCTCCTCCGGTGAGTTTCACCCTCATCTACATTGTGTGAGGCTCTCGGGCACTGGGTCTGCTGCTACACCCGTTTCTAGTTGGGACACCACATGTTATTGATTTCTTGTGTCCCTGCCAAGCCCTGGGGCTTCTCTGAGCTGTGCAGGGAAAGGCTTCTCTTGGGGGTGCTGGAGGGGTGGGGTGGAGCGAGCCCTACATGAGGACCCTTCCTGGGGACAGACAGATGGACACTGCTGGTGTGGAGACCCTTTCTTTCAGTCTGTATCCAGGGCTGGTCTGTTTCCTCTGTAAGCAACATGTCCATCCTCCCGGGTCACCCTGAGCAGTAGTGTGACTATCACGTTTGCTCCTGTGGTCGCACAGGGGTGCCTGGGGAGCCGCTCCTGGGCCAGGAGCTCAGGCCAGGACTAGCCGGGTCTGACCTCTGCCCAGAGCAGGGGTGGAGCGTGACCAGGGTCACCAGCTGGGCCCTCAGGCTGCTGTCCCCAGCTACTTTCCTGGCACCTGGACGAAACGCTACAGTGCCTGAGATACTCTGTGCCCAGAATTCTGCCCTGCGTGATGGAGGCGGAGCTGTGGGTGGGGTTTGCAGCCTGTGCCCCTTGGGGGGAACAAATAAAGGCTTGTCGTGGCCGGGGGCTGCCCGGCAGGCTGCAGCATGAACTCCACAGTTACACGCAGGAGGTCAGGAACGCCTCATCTCGGAGGGACCGGACGCGGCGTGCGCGGGGCCAAGGGAAGGCAGGGAGCAGACCGCTCCGGGTCACCTCGCAGGAGTGAGAGCGAAGCACAAGCGCAGGCAGAAACCCCGAGCCGGCGGCGCGGGCGAGCCTCACCAGTGTCGTGGATGAACCTCTCGATCTTGGACTGCATGCCCCAGTAGCGGAACTCCACCTTGCACAGCTTATAGGCGCACATGATGGGCAGCAGCCGCTTCTTGCGCTCCTCGATCCAGTTGTCAGACAGGGGTCCCCGGTGGGTCTTGACTGACTGGAACAGCTTGGGGTCCTCCTCTGTCTTATACTCGTTGGGGGGCACGGGATCCTTGACGATGTCGATGATGTCTGCAGGGGCACCCTGTGAGTGGCCACGCATGCCAGCCTCCTCCTCCTCCCAGGCACCCGAGCCCCCTGAAGTCCTCGCAGGGCTCCAGGCTACGCTATGTGGAAGTGACGGTGTTGGGGAGTGATGGGACACTCGGGGCTCCCTTGCTGGAGGCTCACACCTCTGCAGGTCACCCCACGTCCTGCTCACCGGCACAGTCCGCCCTTGGCAAGCAGCTGAGGAGAGGCTGGGGAGGGGGGTTTCCGTGGGAAGGGGGACGGGTTGGAGAAGGCTGGGAAAGTGTCCCGGGAAGCAGGTGGCGCTCTGGCAGAGCAGTGGACATGGGAGAGCCGGACTATCGCGGCTGCCCCGGCACCAGACCAAGGGCCCCGGGGCGGCACCGGTGTCCCGCGGGGAGGGCGGGAGCCGTGGTGTAGGTGACGGGAATGCGCTGGACTCACGGGTGTTTCTCATCAGACGAAGACCGGGACCTGGGCACCGGGCTCATGCGGGAGGACTCAGAGGAGCCGGGTGCACAGGGGGGTTTCGTTTGGCTCATGCAAGTTTAGTTACTCAGATTAATTAGTGGCTGACATTTAAGAATTGGAAGATTTCATATGAAAATCTCAATCTTTAAGTTTTCTTTAAAATATTTAACAAGTGGGTGTAGTGCATGCCTGTGATTCCGGCACTTCGGAAGGTGAAGCAGAAAGATTGAGGCCAGCTTCAGCCACTTAGTAAGACTTTGTCTCGAAATATAAATTCAAAAACGGGCATGGTAGCTCACACCTGTCATCCCAGCACTCAGGAGGCAGAAGCAGGACGAGTGCTGAGTTCGAGGCTTACCTGGGCTACATAATGAGCTCAGGGCCAGCCTGAACTACAGAGCGAGAGCCTGTCTCAAAAGACTAAGTAAATAAATAGGGGCGTGCCCTGGGGAGTCTCAGAAGTAGAGTGCTCCTGGGTTCATTTCCTAGTGCCAGGCCCCATGGCAGCATGCAGTGAGGGGCAGGAAGCGGAGGCACTCCCATCAAGGACACCTGTCCTGTGCCCCAGCCCCGGCTGCCCACAGCACTCAGTGCGGCTGTCATCCAGAGAAGCCTCCCGAGAGTATGCGACCCCAGCGCACATGTGCAACTCTGGGGTGGAAGAGCCCCACATGAGAAAGGCCCCCAGACTCGGGCACACAGATCAGGCTCCGGGG
This sequence comes from Thryonomys swinderianus, assembly GCA_004025085.1. Lineage (NCBI taxonomy): Eukaryota > Metazoa > Chordata > Mammalia > Rodentia > Thryonomyidae > Thryonomys > Thryonomys swinderianus. The sequence goes on from PVIC010011319.1 coordinate 38,687, forward strand.
CCAGGCAGGGGCACGTCCCGCTCACCGGTCGTCAGCTGGCTCTTCTCCACAGGAGACAGGCTGAAGACGTCAGGGTCGTCCCCAGGATCGGTTTTATAAAAGGTTTCGATGTCAATGGAGAACTTCTCCACAAAAGGGCAGGTGAACCTGCGGAAAGACAGAGCATCGGGCAGGTCCGCAGCCTGGCTGCAGACACCACAGGGTGGCAGTGAAATGGGGACACAGTGAGGGACTGGCTGAGACCCAGCAGCCCACCCACCTCCTGTCCATCCCCTGTCCCGAGAATAGCCAGGCCAGGGTGGGGAAGCGGGTTTGGGGAGAGAGGCAGGGAGAGGACAGCACTCCAGGCTTCCTCGGCGGCTTCTAGAGCCCACGTATGGGCTGGGCACGAACATTACTGTGCAGTCAGCACTCCCGGGACTGAATGCCCGCTGCCCGGGGCAGCCCCTCTCCACGCTGGAGCCGGACTCTCTGCAGATCTTCCTGCAAGCCCCCCAGCACGGGCGGAGGAAGGAAGCTCAGAGCACTGTGCAAGAGAGGTCTGCCGGGACCCCGTCTGCTCAGCGAGCAGGTGGCAGTGAGGACAGCCACGGCCGCCCATCCACCAAGGAGTCTTGTGCGGCATAGACCAAAGATGCCTTGTGGGGGAGGACATCCCCAGGGAAGGCCCTGCGCAGGGGATGCAACGAAACACGGTCACGGCACCTAAAGGTCTCAGAGGAGCAGGGAAGCTCCAGATCACGTGGTCTGCCCCAGTTCTACCTTCCCAGCAGGCTGACTTGCCCAGGCTGCTCAGGGGGGCCTAGTGCGGAGCCCCCAAACCTTCCCAGATGAGAGTTCTCCAAGAACTGTGGCTTGATGGATGTGCAAAATCTGGGAGCCGGCCTCCCTCTCCTATGTGAGCGCCTGGACCTTCAGGGCACCCATCTGGGACAGAGCCTGGTGTCCGTGGGGTGCAGTGGCTGAGTCCCCAGATTTCTGCTGCCATGTCCCCACCCCCAGATGGCATGTGGTGGAGGACCTACCTGGTTCGGGTGTAGGGGTAGGCATTCCAGGACTCCTCCACCACCCGCAGGGCCGCCTTGGGCAGGATGGAGCGGAACCAGCCAGGGATGTGCATGCCCACATGGTACACCTTGTGTGTGTACTGCCCGGAGCCGCCAGGGCCATCTGTGTAGGGCCGGTTCTCCAGGATCTCCACGCCGCTGCCTTCACCGTAGGTCTCGTTCCGGCTCTTCTTCTGTGGGGCCAAGAGCGCCGGAGACGTGTGTGGGCCGAGTGTGCTGTGCAGGGGGAGGGGCTCGGGAGACAGCCCCGGGGGGAACGGGGCGAGGAGCCTCCTGGGCTCTTTCCTGATCCTCCAAATGAGACCCAGCCCCAGGCCCAGTCCCTGTGCGCAGCTCTGTACACACAGACCACCTATTCTGACTCCTGTTTATCCCGGGGCTGGGTGCGACCAAGATCAGGAACACGATACTAACGAAGGCTTTCTGGCTGCTACTCAGCACCGTAGGGGACACTAGCCACAGCAATCAGGCAAGAAAAAGAAGAGGCATTCATATTGGAAAGGAAGAAGTAAAATCATCTAGTTTGCTAATGGCACGATCTTTGTACAGAAAATCCTACATCCTCTCCCCTAAACCTATTAAGGAAGTCAGTGAAGTTGTAAGATACAAAACCAACATGCAAAAATGAATACAAAAAGAAATTTAAAAAGTCAGCTGCATTTACAATAGGATTTGAAATAATAAATACTTAGAAACCAATTTAGCATCGCTTCTTGGCCTTTTGGCTAAGATCAAGTGTAGAAACCAATTTAGCCAAGGAAATAAAAAACTTGGGCACTCATAACCATAATATTGAGTGTTTAGAAATAAGCCATATATTTGTGGTCATTATCATTAACATTATGACCTAGTGAGAACCTGTCTCAAAAATAAAAAAGTAAAGGGCTGGGAGTTGGGTATGGTGACACACATCTATTATCCCAGCACTTGGGAGGCTGAGGCAGGAGGGTCGCTATGGGTTCAAGGCCAGCCTGGGCTAGATAGCAAGCTCTTATTTCCAAAAATAATAAATAAAATAATAAAATAAAATAAAGGGCTGGGATGTAGCACTATGTGAGGGCCCTGGGTTCAATCTCTAGTACTGCAAAAAGAAAAAAAAAAGGGAAGAAAGAAGTCCAACATCATTACCTCACTAGTCTTTAGGAAAATGCAAATCAAAGCCACAGTGAGATCTATTCATCCTGCGGGTGCCTTGCACATGCTAAGCACATGGAGGCTCGCGATGGTCCCCAGCCCTGCACTGGGGGCCGGGTTCCAGCATTAGAGGGTGGTGACAGCAGCATAAGCTAAGCGTGTGCCACAGCGGCCGAGGCCTGGGAACCTCTTTCTGCGGACTCTGGGGTCCAGGGACCGAGCGCGGGTTTGCTGGGGCCCTGAGCATCCTGTCTCCAGACTTGGCGCCACTCGCCGCTGTGGAGCCCCCGAGGCGGGCATGCCGAAGCCCGTGTTCTCCAGTGTGTGTAATCCCTGGAATGACACGGAGAGCGGGCAAGGCAGAGGCCTCCGGCTCCAGGCCCAGGCCACTGCAGGCCCCGACCCGTGTCACTCCCCAGGAAGCTGCGCCTCGCTCTAGAAGCCACTCTGGGCCTCTGAGGATGAGCGATGGGCCCTCTCTCCCTCGGGAGTCACCAGCCTCAGGGGGGCAGGGTGTTCTTCTGGCTCTGAGCCTGAGTCTCTGAAGTTTGCTTCCTTGAAGGAGGAAGTGAGGAGCTGGGCTGGGCAGCCCTGGATTCCTGACGTTCAGGGGCTGCTGGGACCGGGCAGGGGCGAGGCTGCCAGCTCTTCTTCCTGGCTGGGCGTTCC